>CM040396.1:85000801-85223301 GCA_022702515.1 Ilyophis sp. 1 JC-2022 | reverse complement strand
CACTCTGACGCTCTTACGTGGAAAAGCAAGGGCCCTCTATCAGCAGGCCGACGCACCTGCAGCACAGGCGTGAGAGTGTGTTCTCTCTCAGACACACACTTTACGGGAGGGGTGTAGTGACTGCGTTCTCTCTCAGACACACACTTTACGGGAGGGGTGTAGTGACTGCGTTCTCTCTCAGACACACTCTTTACGGGAGGGGTGTAGTGAGTGTGTTCTCTCTCAGACACACTCTTTACGGGAGGGGTGTAGTGAGAGCGTTCTCTCTCAGACACGCGCTTTACGGGAGGGGTGTAGTGAGTGTGTTCTCTCTCAGACACACACTTTACGGGAGGGGTGTAGTGAGTGTGTTCTCTCTCAGACACACACTTTACGGGAGGGGTGTAGTGAGAGCGTTCTCTCTCAGACACGCGCTTTACGGGAGGGGTGTAGTGAGTGCGTTCTCTCTCAGACACACACTTTACGGGAGGGGTGTAGTGAGTGTGTTCTCTCTCAGACACACTCTTTACGGGAGGGGTGTAGTGAGTGTGTTCTCTCTCAGACACACTCTTTACGGGAGGGGTGTAGTGAGTGTGTTCTCTCTCAGACACACACTTTACGGGAGGGGTGTAGTGAGCGCATTCTCTCTCAGACACGCGCTTTACGGGAGGGGTGTAGGTATGCGGTGTGTGTGTGTGGTGTGTGTATAGTGTGTGTGTGGTGTGTGTATAGTGTGTGTGTGTGTGTGTGTGTATGGTGTGTGTGTGGTGTGTGTGTATGGTGTGTGTGTGTGTGTATGGTGTGTGTGTGTGTGTGTGTGTGTGGTGTGTGTATAGTGCGTATGTGTGTGTATGGTGTGTGTGTGGTGTGTGTATGGTGTGTGTGTGGTGTGTGTATAGTGTGTGTGTGGTGTGTGTATAGTGTGTGTGTGTGTGTGTGTGTATGGTGTGTGTGTGGTGTGTGTATAGTGTGTGTATAGTGTGTGTGTGTGTGTGTGTGTGTGTGTATGGTGTGTGTGTGTGGTGTGTGTATAGTGCGTATGTGTGGTGTGTGTATGGTGTGTGTGGTGTGTGTGTGTGGTGTGTGTATAGTGCGTATGTGTGGTGTGTGTATGGTGTGTATGGTGTGTGTGTATGGTGTGTGTGTGGTGTGTGTATAGTGTGTGTGTGGTGTGTGTATAGTGTGTGTTTGCGTGTGTGTGTATGGTGTGTGTGTGGTGTGTGTATAGTGTGTGTGTGGTGTGTGTATAGTGTGTGTGTGTGTGTATGGTGTGTGTGTGGTGTGTGTATAGTGTGTGTGTGTGTGTGTATAGTGTGTGTGTGTGTGTGTGTGTGTGTGTGTGTATGGTGTGTGTGTGGTGTGTGTATGGTGTGTGTGTGTGTGTGTGTGTGTGTGTATGGTGTGTGTATGGTGTGTGTGTGGTGTGTGTATAGTGTGTATGTGGTACCGGACTGCATTAAGTGAGGAGGGAGTCAGAAGTAAGGGGGTCAAGGCCAGGTGCACTCCACGAAATTAGGGGATCATCAAAAGATCCTCGATTGCTCCCTTTCTGTGGATAATGACATCATTTCTCACCTTCAATTACCAGATGAGAAGGGGGGGGTGCCTGAGCCGCATCCGACACGTCCCCCGTCTAATCCCACCGCCATTTATTCACAGAATTAAACCACAAACCACTAAAAAAGAATTAAATGACCTCAGCATATGGGGACATATTCTGCATTATGTTCCGGGAGGGGTAACGCATTACTGAATTACGGGAATTAGGAGTTAGTCTGCGTACGTGTAAAATGGGATTCCTGCGAAACGGGTGATTTTTAACTTGGTGCCGTGTGTTAAGCAGCAGCGTTGGGTGAGTGCGTGTGTGCGTGTGTGTGTGTGTGTGTGTGACGGACGCTGGGTTTTGGCCTGTCCTCGCCTGAGCCATCAGTTTAATGGGGAACATATTCATATGGGACGAGGCAAAGATGTGATAATGTTGTCAAGCGGCTCAATGATGATAATGGCTTAGAAATAGCAGCTGGGTGGAGTTAGAACAAAGGGTTTACAGTGTTCCGTACTGTTCAGCCTCACTGGGCTCCTAATGCAGATGAGTACAATCACACACACACACACACACACACACACAATGCAGACATAAGCACAAGTGCATACACACACACGCACACGTGAGCACAAGTGCACACACACACAAGCAGGCATTGAGAGATTCCTATGTTTCTGTGTTACTAATCAGTTCCCAGAGGTATCCAAAGCCAGTCTGAGAAACTGTATTGAGCACAAGCCCATGTTTTTACCATATAAAAGTGCAAAAAATGTCCCAGGCATGAGGTTACAGTATATCCCAGTGCTTCTGCTGTGCAGCCCAATGTTGCTGTTCCCCTCCGTTCCTGCAGGGGGCGAAACTCACTCAGGAGGAGCATCAGGCACTGTGCCAAGAGGCAGTTGTGGCTTTGAAATTTGCAACAGTTTGTGAACTTTTAAAAAAGTTATATTTCTAGGGCTTTTTCAGTTTTATTGAACAGCACGGTGAAGAAAGTCAGGAAGAACAGGAGCAGGAGAGACATGCGACAAAGGTCACGCCACGGCTCGCAATGAGCATATGGACAACACCCGCAGTTTTTGAACTTTGAAATAAAAGTGTGGCGAGAAGCGCCGTGGTGTCGCAGTGGTCTAAGACGCAGACTTTGTATGTGCGGTTGCGCCCAGAGGATCGGGGGTTCGATTGCCGGTCCTGCCAGATCCGAGTATGGCCGGTGCCTTGAGGGAGCGGAAATTGACGGCTGGAGGGAGGGACTCGGTGAAATTCGTTGCGCACACAATGGCCCTGAGCGAGTTGGATTGCGGTCAGGAGAAAGAGGAGTCGCGGTTGCTACATGGGGGGAATTGAATAGCATAGGGTTCAATTGGCTACCAAATTGAGAGAAAAAGGGAAAAATCAGAAATAAAAAAATAAAGACGGGTTAATCTGCAGAGAAAACGAAGACGCCGTTCAGAAGGGCGGGGCAGAGGGCGGGGCATTGAGTTCACTGGCACGGGACTCAGCCTTCACCCTTCCAAAAGGTTCGCTTTTATCCTGACGGAGAAGCACTCTCTGGCTCTAAGACCAAGGTACGAAGGCACAGGTCTGCGCCCCATCGAAACGGCATGTGTAATGACAGCCCCCAGCGCGTTTCAGACCGTTGACTATCCGCTGACGATCCGCTGACTATCCGTTGGCTATCCGCTGGCTATCTGCTGATCATCTGCTGACTATCCTCTGGCTCGGTTTTGGGAGACGGGCGGCGGGGGCGGCAGCAGAGACGCCCAGGCGGAGCTTTCTCCAGATGATCTCCACATTAACGGAGAAGTCAGATAATTCTTAAGCCTCCTCTATTTCAGATCCAATAACGGATAAGCGCGCATTTCAGCATGATCAACTGCCAATCTGTCCTCTCAAACCCACACCGCAAGTTTACTCCCTCTTAGGATTACTGCGGGCCGAATCACACGGAACCCGCCGCGCCTGAGATTGAGCATTTTCGTCACAGTGTGGGTTGACTGGGTTCTGATCTGATCTAGGTTCGGGTTCCGATCCCTGTCAGGTCTCTGGTAGCGCTCGTGGACGGGCTAAGTTTTCAACTGAAATGGATTTTGGTCACAGTCAGACACCTGCTATGGCAACATCATGCCATGTCCACACTAGGAGGGGGGGGTTCATTTCAGATGAAAAGGTGTTCTAGAAAGTACTCCGACATATTTTAAAACCTCAATGATCAGCCTAAAAACGATTGCATTCTGACATTACAGCATTATGTGCTGATGTATTGTGTAATCATCGTTGTTTTTGCTCATTTTCATCAAAAACCCTCCAGAGTAAGGAGGCATCAGATTATGCAGAAGGTGTAGAGTACAGCAACAGATGAGGCATTTATCCAAGGCCAAACCTGCAGTTAAATAAAGCTGCTGCCGTGTTCATGGAGGAGTACTGCTGTCATTTGTGGGCCCTTATCAATCGCGGGTCTTTCAGGTAATGCATATTGTAAGTCACACACACACACAGGCATTTTGTGTGTACTTTTGTATGTATGTGTGTATATACTGTATATATATATGTGTGTGTGTGTGTGTGTGTGTGTGTGTGTGCGTGTGCGTAAGCGGGTGTGTGAAGGTTTGCAAAGGTGCACACACAAAATGAGAAGAGCACACACACAACGCACATGCTCCCGGTAGCCAGAAACACACCTCACTTTGAGCGCAAGAGTCTGTGTTAACACTCCCCCCGCCAACATACCCCCAAAAAAATCCACCCTTCAACACCCCCACACCCCACTCTCCAAAGCCCGACGTGCCATACCGCGTACAAGAGTGCACGTTTTTTCCCTCCCTCCCTCCATCTCTCTTTTTTTTTTTACTTTTTTTTTTTTAGAAATGCCGTGCCGGCTACAGATAACGGCGCAGTCCCCCTCGGTAAACAACTTTTTGGATTAGGGGCTGGTGGGGAGGATAATGAGGAGGCTATCTGCGCCGGGCGGCTGCATTGTCGTCGCTCTTAGAGACCGCATGGAATCTTTACACTGCTATTTATCCCGGGCTCTGATAGCTTACTTATCTGGCTTCAAATGCCAAGCTGGACAAATCTCATCAGGCGACAGGGGCAGCTGCGCGCTGACGGGCGGCTAATAGATATATCAGAGCTGGGGGTAGATGCTGAGCTGAGACGGCCGTCCGTGCGGGCGCGGGACTCATTGATTGATTAGCATAGGGAGAATGGCTTTTCCTTTGACAACCCAAGATTACGCCTCAGCCACCAGCTTAAATTGCTTACTCCTCTTCTAGCAGCCTTTCAAATTACAGGCCTGTCACCTGGATTCTGTCTATTTGGGGAATGTTAATGTACATAAACAATTAAGGAGGAAAAAGAGAGAGTGAGAGAGAGAGAGAGAGGGAGATGGGGGGAGATGGATGCAGGGGGTAGGGGGGAGAAGTGAGTGGGGTATTGTCACGAGTGATTTTTTTTTGGGGGGGTAGAGAGGTTGGCGAGTGTGGGGGGGGTGGTGGGTAAGTACAGCCCGTTTGCTCGTTAAAACAAAATGGTTTCCCTTTGCGTCAGCCTGTCGCTGTTGTCATAGCTGCGGTGGAAAATTAACAATGTTAATTCGCCGTGGTAATTATGGCAGGGGGGATTCTAGGAGGTGGCAGGTTAACACCCGGCTGAAACAAAAAAAAGGAAAAAAAAATAAAAAAACATAGAAGAGTGGGTAAGAGAAAGAGCCTGACAGATCAGCTCAGCAGAGACAGCTCCGCAACGCTACATACTGCCTCTATATCAGGTGCACCGCAATGCTACATACTGCCTCTATATCAGGTGCACCGCAATGCTACATACTGCCTCTATATCAGGTGCACCGCAATGCTACATACTGCCTCTATATCAGGTGCACCGCAATGCTACATACTGCCTCTATATCAGGTGCACCACAATGCTACATACTGCCTCTATATCAGGTGCACCACAATGCTACATATTGCCTCTATATCAGGTGCACCGCAATGCGACATACTGCCTCTATATCAGGTGCACCGTAATGCTACATACTGCCTCTATATCAGGTGCACCGTAATGCTACATACTGCCTCTATATCAGGTGCACCGTAATGCTACATACTGCCTCTATATCAGGTGCACCGCATTGCGACATACTGCCTCTATATCAGGTGCACCGCAATGCGACATACTGCCTCTATATCAGGTGCACCGTAATGCTACATACTGCCTCTATATCAGGTGCACCACAATGCTACATACTGCCTCTATATCAGGTGCACCGTAATGCTACATACTGCCTCTATATCAGGTGCACCACAATGCTACATACTGCCTCTATATCAGGTGCACCATAATGCTACATACTGCCTCTATATCAGGTGCTCCGCAACGCTACATACTGCCTCTATATCAGGTGCACCACAATGCTACATACTGCCTCTATATCAGGTGCACCGCAATGCTACATACTGCCTCTATATCAGGTGCACCGCAATGCTACATACTGCCTCTATATCAGGTGCACCGCAATGCTACATACTGCCTCTATATCAGGTGCACCGCAATGCTACATACTGCCTCTATATCAGGTGCACCGTAATGCTACATACTGCCTCTATATCAGGTGCACCGCAATGCTACATACTGCCTCTATATCAGGTGCACCGTAATGCTACATACTGCCTCTATATCAGGTGCACCGCAATGCGACATACTGCCTCTATATCAGGTGCACCGCAATGCTACATACTGCCTCTATATCAGGTGCACCGCAATGCGACATACTGCCTCTATATCAGGTGCACCGCAATGCTACATACTGCCTCAATATCAGGTGCACCGCAATGCGACATACTGCCTCTATATCAGGTGCACCGTAATGCTACATACTGCCTCTATATCAGGTGCACCGTAATGCTACATACTGCCTCTATATTAGGTGCACCACAATGCTACATACTGCCTCTATATCAGGTGCACCGTAATGCTACATACTGCCTCTATATCAGGTGCACCGTAATGCTACATACTGCCTCTATATCAGGTGCACCACAATGCTACATACTGCCTCTATATCAGGTGCACCACAATGCTACATACTGCCTCTATATCAGGTGCACCACAACGCTACATACTGCCTCTATATCAGGTGCACCACAATGCTACATACTGCCTCTATATCAGCTGCACCGTAATGCTACATACTGCCTCTATATCAGGTGCACCACAATGCTACATACTGCCTCTATATCAGGTGCACCGCAATGCTACATACTGCCTCTATATCAGGTGCACCGTAATGCTACATACTGCCTCTATATCAGGTGCACCGTAATGCTACATACTGCCTCTATATCAGGTGCACCACAATGCTACATACTGCCTCTATATCAGGTGCACCACAATGCTACATACTGCCTCTATATCAGGTGCACCACAACGCTACATACTGCCTCTATATCAGGTGCACCGCAACGCTACATACTGCCTCTATATCAGGTGCACCGCAATGCTACATACTGCCTCTATATCAGGTGCACCACAATGCTACATACTGCCTCTATATCAGGTGCACCACAATGCTACATACTGCCTCTATATCAGGTGCACCACAATGCTACATACTGCCTCTATATCAGGTGCACCACAATGCTACATACTGCCTCTATATCAGGTGCACCGCAATGCTACATACTGCCTCTATATCAGGTGCACCACAATGCTACATACTGCCTCTATATCAGGTGCACCACAACGCTACATACTGCCTCTATATCAGGTGCACCACAATGCTACATACTGCCTCTATATCAGGTGCACCACAATGCTACATACTGCCTCTATATCAGGTGCACCACAATGCGACATACTGCCTCTATATCAGGTGCACCACAATGCTACATACTGCCTCTATATCAGGTGCACCACAATGCTACATACTGCCTCTATATCAGGTGCACCACAATGCTACATACTGCCTCTATATCAGGTGCTCCGCAACGCTACATACTGCCTCTATATCAGGTGCACCGCAATGCTACATACTGCCTCTATATCAGGTGCAGTGTAATGCTACATACTGCCTCTATATCAGGTGCACCGTAATGCTACATACTGCCTCTATATCAGGTGCACCGCAATGCTACATACTGCCTCTATATCAGGTGCACCACAATGCTACATACTGCCTCTATAGCAGGTGCACCATAATGCTACATACTGCCTCTATATCAGGTGCACCGTAATGCTACATACTGCCTCTATATCAGGTGCACCGCAATGCTACATACTGCCTCTATAGCAGGTGCACCGTAATGCTACATACTGCCTCTATATCAGGTGCACCACAATGCTACATACTGCCTCTATATCAGGTGCACCGCAATGCTACATACAGCCTCTATATCAGGTGCACCGCAATGCTACATACTGCCTCTATATCAGGTGCACCACAACGCTACATACTGCCTCTATATCAGGTGCACCACAATGCTACATACTGCCTCTATATCAGGTGCACCGCAATGCTACATACTGCCTCTATATCAGGTGCACCGCAATGCGACATACTGCCTCTATATCAGGTGCACCGTAATGCTACATACTGCCTCTATATCAGGTGCACCGTAATGCTACATACTGCCTCTATATCAGGTGCACCACAATGCTACATACTGCCTCTATATCAGGTGCACTATATCAGGTGCAGTGTAATGCTAAATACTGCCTCTATATCAGGTGCACTATATCAGGTGCAGCGTAATGCTAAATACTGCCTTAATATCAGGCGCACTATATCAGGTGCAGTGTAATGCTAAATACTGCCTCTATATCAGATGCACTATATCAGGTGCAGCGTAATGCTAAATACTGCCTCTATATCAGATGCACTATATCAGGTGCACTGCAATGCTAAATACTGCCTCTATATCAGATGCACTATATCAGGTGCAGCGTAATGCTAAATACTGCCTCTATATCAGATGCACTATATCAGGTGCACTGCAATGCTAAATACTGCCTCTATATCAGGTGCACTATATCAGGTGCAGTGTAATGCTAAATACTGCCTCTATATCAGATGCACTATATCAGGTGCAGCGTAATGCTAAATACTGCCTTAATATCAGGTGCACTATATCAGGTGCACTGCAATGCTAAATACTGCCTCTATATCAGATGCACTATATCAGGTGCAGCGTAATGCTAAATACTGCCTCTATATCAGGTGCACTATATCAGGTGCAGCGTAATGCTAAATACTGCCTCTATATCAGGCGCACTATATCAGGTGCAGTGTAATGCTAAATACTGCCTCTATATCAGGCGCTCTATATCAGGTGCAACGCAATGCTAAATACTGCCTCTATATCAGGTGCATTATATCAGGTGCAGCGTAATGCTAAATACTGCCTCTATATCAGGTGCACTATATCAGGTGCACCGCAATGCTAAATACTGCCTCTATATCAGATGCACTATATCAGGTGCACCGTAATGCTACATACTGCCTCTATATCAGGTGCACCGCAATGCTAAATACTGCCTCTATATCAGGTGCACTATATCAGGTGCAGTGTAATGCTAAATACTGCCTCTATATCAGGTGCACTATATCAGGTGCAGTGTAATGCTAAATACTGCCTCTATATCAGGTGCACTATATCAGGTGCAGTGTAATGCTAAATACTGCCTTAATATCAGGCGCACTATATCAGGTGCAGTGTAATGCTAAATACTGCCTCTATATCAGATGCACTATATCAGGTGCAGTGTAATGCTAAATACTGACTCTATATCAGGTGCACTATATCAGGTGCAGTGTAATGCTAAATACTGCCTCTATATCAGATGCACTATATCAGGTGCAGTGCAATGCTAAATACTGCCTCTATATCAGGTGCACTATATCAGGTGCAGCATAATGCTAAATACTGCCTCTATATCAGGTGCACTATATCAGGTGCACCGCAATGCTACATACTGCCTCTATATCAGATGCACTATATCAGGTGCAGTGTAATGCTACATACTGCCTCTATATCAGGTGCACCGTAATGCTACATACTGCCTCTATATCAGGTGCACTATATCAGGTGCAGTGTAATGCTAAATACTGCCTCTATATCAGATGCACTATATCAGGTGCAGTGTAATGCTAAATACTGCCTCTATATCAGATGCACTATATCAGGTGCAGTGTAATGCTAAATACTGCCTCTATATCAGATGCACTATATCAGGTGCAGTGTAATGCTAAATACTGCCTCTATATCAGGTGCACTATATCAGGTGCAGTGTAATGCTAAATACTGCCTCTATATCAGGCGCACTATATCAGGTGCACTGTAATGCTAAATACTGCCTCTATATCAGATGCACTATATCAGGTGCAGTGTAATGCTAAATACTGCCTCTATATCAGATGCACTATATCAGGTGCAGTGCAATGCTAAATACTGCCTTAATATCAGGCGCACTATATCAGGTGCAGCGTAATGCTAAATACTGCCTCTATATCAGGCGCACTATATCAGGTGCACTGTAATGCTAAATACTGCCTCTATATCAGATGCACTATATCAGGTGCAGCGTAATGCTAAATACTGCCTTAATATCAGGCGCACTATATCAGGTGCAGTGTAATGCTAAATACTGCCTCTATATCAGATGCACTATATCAGGTGCAGCGTAATGCTAAATACTGCCTCTATATCAGGTGCACTATATCAGGTGCAGTGTAATGCTAAATACTGCCTCTATATCAGGCGCACTATATCAGGTGCAGCGTAATGCTAAATACTGCCTTAATATCAGGCGCACTATATCAGGTGCAGTGTAATGCTAAATACTGCCTTAATATCAGATGCACTATATCAGGTGCAGCGTAATGCTAAATACTGCCTCTATATCAGTTGCACTATATCAGGTGCAGTGTAATGCTAAATACTGCCTTAATATCAGGCGCACTATATCAGGTGCACTGAAATGCTAAATACTGCCTTAATATCAGGCGCACTATATCAGGTGCAGTGTAATGCTAAATACTGCCTCTATATCAGGCGCACTATATCAGGTGCAGCGTAATGCTAAATACTGCCTTAATATCAGGCGCACTATATCAGGTGCAGTGTAATGCTAAATACTGCCTCTATATCAGGTGCACTATATCAGGTGCACTGCAATGCTAAATACTGCCTTAATATCAGGCGCACTATATCAGGTGCAGCGTAATGCTAAATACTGCCTTAATATCAGGCGCACTATATCAGGTGCAGTGTAATGCTAAATACTGCCTCTATATCAGGTGCACTATATCAGGTGCAGCGTAATGCTAAATACTGCCTTAATATCAGGCGCACTATATCAGGTGCACTGCAATGCTAAATACTGCCTTAATATCAGGCGCACTATATCAGGTGCAGCATAATGCTAAATACTGCCTCTATATCAGGTGCACTATATCAGGTGCACTGCAATGCTAAATACTGCCTTAATATCAGGCGCACTATATCAGGTGCACTGCAATGCTAAATACTGCCTTAATATCAGGCGCACTATATCAGGTGCACTGCAATGCTAAATACTGCCTTAATATCAGGCGCACTATATCAGGTGCAGTGTAATGCTAAATACTGCCTCTATATCAGGTGCACTATATCAGGTGCACTGTAATGCTAAATACTGCCTCTATATCAGATGCACTATATCAGGTGCAGCGCAATGCTAAATACTGCCTTAATATCAGGTGCACTATATCAGGTGCAGTGTAATGCTAAATACTGCCTTAATATCAGGCGCACTATATCAGGTGCAGTGTAATGCTAAATACTGCCTTAATATCAGGCGCACTATATCAGGTGCAGTGTAATGCTAAATACTGCCTTAATATCAGGCGCACTATATCAGTTGCAGCGTAATGCTACATACTGCCTCTATATCAGATGCACTATATCAGGTGCACTGCAATGCTACATACGTAAATGCACGTAAACATACTGCCTTTATTACCAGGAGGCCCTTGGGAGCCCCGCTATTCCCGCACCCTTTGCACAGCTGTGAGAGACAGCACATCTGGATAGGAGAGGGGGGATACCTCACACATGCCACCTTCAAAACATGCTGTCCTGATCCTACATGTACCTCTCAAATTTACACCCAAAAACCTGCAGTGCTCTACCAGTGTAACACATTTACACACCTGAGACTCCTACAGTGCTCTACCAGTGTAACACATTTACACACCTGAGACTCCTACAGTGCTCTACCAGTGTAACACATTTACACGCCTGCAGTGCTCTACCTGTGCAACATATTTACACACCTGAGATACCCGCAGTGCTCTACCTGTGTAACATATTTACACACCTGAGATACCTGCAGTGCTCTACCTGTGTAACACATGTACACACCTGAGATACCTGCAGTGCTCTACCTGTGTAACATATTTACACACCTGAGATACCTGCAGTGCTCTACCTGTATAACACATGTACACACCTGATACCACTGCAGTGCTCTACCTGTGTAACATATTTACACACTTGAGATACCTGCAGTGCTCTACCTGTGTAACATATTTACACACCTGATACCACTGCAGTGTTCTACCTGTGTAACATATTTACACACCTGAGATACCAACAGTGTTCTACCTGTGCAACATATTTACACACCTGCAGTGCTCTACTTGTGTAACATATTTACACACCTGATACCCCTGCAGTGTTCTACCTGTGTAACATATTTACACACCTGATACCCCTGCAGTGTTCTATCTGTGTAACATATTTACACACCTGAGATACCTGCAGTGCTCTACCTGTATAACACATGTACACACCTGAGATACCTGCAGTGCTCTACCTGTGTAACATATTTACACACTTGTGATACCTGCAGTGCTCTACCTGTGTAACATATTTACACACCTGATACCACTGCAGTGCTCTACCTGTGTAACATATTTACACACCTGATACCCCTGCAGTGTTCTACCTGTGTAACATATTTGCACACCTGAGATACCAACAGTGTTCTACCTGTGCAACATATTTACACACCTGCAGTGCTCTACTTGTGTAACATATTTACACACCTGATACCCCTGCAGTGTTCTACCTGTGTAACATATTTACACACTTGAGATACCTGCAGTGCTCTACCTGTGCAACATATTTACACACCTGCAGTGCTCTACCTGTGTAACATATTTACACACTTGAGATACCTGCCGTGCTCTACCTGTGTAACATATTTACACACTTGAGATACCTGCCGTGCTCTACCTGTGTAACATATTTACACACCTGATACCCCTGCAGTGCTCTACCTGTGTAACATATTTACACACCTGATACCCCTGCAGTGTTCTACCTGTGTAACATATTTACACACCTGAGATACCAACAGTGTTCTACCTGTGAAACATATTTACACACCTGCAGTGCTCTAATTGTGTAACATATTTACACACCTGATACCCCTGCAGTGCTCTACCTGTGTAACATATTTACACACCTGATACCCCTGCAGTGTTCTACCTGTGTAACATATTTACACACCTGAGATACCAACAGTGTTCTACCTGTGAAACATATTTACACACCTGCAGTGCTCTAATTGTGTAACATATTTACACACCTGATACCCCTGCAGTGCTCTACCTGTGTAACATATTTACACCCCTGAGATACCTTCAGTACTCTGCCTGTGTAACATATTTACACACCTGCAGTGTTCTACCTATGTAACATATTTACACACCTGAGATACCTGCTGTGTTCTACTTGTGTAACATATTTACACACCTGAGATACCTGCAGTGTTTGACCTGTGTAACATATTTACACACCTGATACACCTTCAGTGTTCTACCTGCGTAACATATTTACACACCTGATACCCCTGCAGTGTTCTACCTGCGTAACATATTTACACCCCTGAGATGTGTAACATATCTACACACCTGCAGTGTTCTACCTGTGTAACATATTTACACACCTGAGATACCTGCAATGTTCTACCTGTATAACATATTTACACACCTGAGATAACTGCAATGTTCTACCTGTATAACATATTTACACATCTGATACCCCTGCAGTGTTCGAACTGTGTAACATATTTACACACCTGATACACCTTCAGTGTTCTACCTGCGTAAAATATTTACACACCTGATACCCCTGCAGTGTTCTACCTGCGTAACATATTTACACCCCTGAGATGTGTAACATATCTACACACCTGCAGTGTTCTACCTGTGTAACATATTTACACACCTGAGATACCTGCAATGTTCTACCTGTATAACATATTTACACACCTGAGATAACTGCAGTGTTCTACTTGTGTAGCATATTTACACACCTGATACACCTGCAGTGCTCTGCCTGTGTAACACAAACATACTGTAGGTGATGATGCAGGCCTGCCTGCATACCGATCATACACACAGGAGAGGTGTTGCTTGGCAGGTGTGTGTGCGTGTGTGTGTGTGCATATGTGAGACAGTGGCAGTACCAGTGGCAGTGTGTGTGTTTGTCTGTGTGTGTGTGTGTGTGTGTCAGCACGAGCGGCTGTGAGTGTGTGTGTGTGTGTGTGTGTGTGTGGGTGGACATACAGGTGCAGCTAAAAAAATTCGAATATCGTGAAAAAGTTCAATATTTTTTGTCACTCATTTCAGAAAGTGAAAGTCATATATGATATAGATTCATTACACATAGAGTGAAATATTTCAAGCCTTTATTTCTTGTAATTTTGATGATTATGGCTTACAGCTAATGAAAACCCAAATTCAGTGTCTCAGAAAATTTGAATATTTAGCTTTAACATATTTTTAAAGTATAATATTTAATATTTGGTCGCATATCCTTTGCATGCTGTTACTTCCTGAAGTCTGTGACCAATCAACATCAAAAGACTCTCAATATCTTATTTTCAGGTACTGTTACAAGCGATAAAAAATATTTTTTTCACGATATTCTAATTTTTTGAGCTGCACCTGTATGTGAGACAGTGGCAGCACCAGTGGTTGTGTGTGTGCATGTGTGAGTGTGTATGTGTGAGTGTGCATGATACGACTGCAGGTGGTAATGTGTGAACAGCTGAGAGTGCTGGAGTTGACAGTGATAGCGGGAATAGACTGGGACAGCTGCAGGTGAGAGGTGTAGGAGTGATAATGATAATGTGTGAACAGTTTAAGAGAGCTGCAGGTGTGTGTGTGTGTGTGTGTGTTTGTGCTCCAGGTGGCAGCTCTAACACACACCTGGAGAGAGAGAGAGAGAGAGAGAGAGAGAAGGGAGAGTCCTCCAATCAGACAGGTCATAAACGCAGCAGCATGTCAAACACACCCATGAGGAAACTCACACCCCCCAGATGAGTAAAATCAGACCCAAACCAGAGAAATTACCCTGCACATCAAAAATGCACCACAGAGGGCAAATCAAATTCATGAGGGCCTCAATTTGCAGGCCTATCACCCCCCCCCCCCTTCCCAATTGTATACATTCAGCCAGTGCTGATGGTTTATACATGAGATGACAGCTTTCCATTTGGACGGCAAGGTGTTTGGAAAGGGGGGGGGGGGGATGAGGAGGAAGGTGGAAAATTGAAAATCAATGCCAGGGTTTCCTGAGAAACGGTTGATCGCGGGCTCGACGAGGGCTTGGGGAGAGGGCCGAGAGAGGGCCAAGAGCCAGGGAGGAAGTCGCCCCGGAGGACACGGCGCTCCGCTTCGTGCCGTCCGCGGCACCGCATTCCTCCGGCGAGGACTGGGGCGGAGCCGTCAGGGCACGGCAGGAGCACACGCACAGGGATAGGACTGGAGATCGGGTGAACACAAAGGCTGTATCTGCAACGTGCCCAAACCCCAGCCGAGACAACACTTTTCTGGAAAGCTGGGGAACATTCCGGTTCGGCTACAGAATATCATTACGAGTAAAGCGTTTCCCAAGCTACCTGATGATGTTTTTCCAAGTACGTTCTGTCAGAGAAAAACGTTCCAAGCATGTTGTATTTAATTTATTGGTTCAGCATGCTCCAATGTCATTGGTTGTCATTCAATCATGAAAAAATCATCATGGAAGAAATTTTTTTTTTTAAAAGAATTCCAAAAGAATTGTCATGAATTCCTTTTTTCCACTGGAATAACAAAACTGAACTGAAGTCCACTCCTGCAACATTTCCTGTGACGTAAAAATAACGTTCAAGGAACACCCGAACAAAGTTCCGGGTTTTGAGGGAATTTACCCTGACTCTGTGGCAATGCTCTGGGAAGCTAAGGTTAGCTGGGGCTATGCGCTACGCTACCCTCCGTAGGCACAGCACACACTCCCGGGGTGAATTTATTTTTGCACATGGCTTGTCAGACATTGCGGGACATTGCACTCCCAAACAACCTACCAATGAGGGAGGAGGATAAAGACACAGAGAGAAGTCAGGTGTCCAGGAGGGCTTACTGCTAAAACAGTGGGCCATCCACTGCGCCCTGGTCAAAGGGAAACCCCTAATTTCACATGATGTTCGCCTTCACTGGGCAGTGCTGAAGCGGGCTTAAATGCTTCGGTGTATATCGAGCGCACTCTCCTTCCCCCAACACACAGTTCCTGTGACACAGTACGAAAGAAAGAACACGGGAACGAACGAATTAACGACCACCACATTCACATCCGAATGTTTCCCATTGCACTCTCTCCGTCTCTTTCTTTCCCATCGCAACGACAAAAACGAAGAGTCCGCGAGTGAGGAGGGGGGAAGGGTCAGGGGGGTCAGGGGTCAGGCCTGTGCACTCCACAGATAAAGGCGGTGGGGCGTACGCTAAACGTCGGTTCCACGTTGGCCTTGGTGGCCTGCCTCTCGGCAGCGTAACGACGGCTCAGCGACGGCACAGCGGCAGCGTCACTCGGCAGCACACAGGCGGCGCGTAGCTGAAGAGGGCCCGCAGGCCCGGCACTGCGCTGCCATCGTTGTTTTTTTTATTTTTTTATCCTAAATGAAGATGAAGTGAAAGACATCCCCGGGGCCCCTTCAGGGGGAATGTTATCAAACCTGAAATGATTTTAGTGTGCCATTTTGAGCACTTCCCAGAAGCGATGTCAAGCTGTGGTAATTCTCCCCCCCTCCCACCCACCCCCACCCACCCAGAGGAGGGAAAAAGAAAAAAAAAGAAAAATCAGAACAGACAGGAAGAAGTTAAAAAAAGCTTAGCGGCGCGGGTCAGCCGTGACACGAGGTGTTATCATTTCATGGCACTCTCCCCAAGACAAGAAAAGGGGACTTTTAATTCAGGTGCAAAGATTAGTACTTCTTTTTTTCCTCCTCTCCCTCTCTACCTCTCTTCAAATCTTGATGCCTTTTAAATGTCACTTATTTTACATGAGCTACTTTACAAAGACAGGAATCAACAGCAATCATAACCATTATCCCCCTGGGGTGATGGCGGGTCCAGACGCATTATGACACCTTCCCTGGCTGGTCACTGATTTACCTCGCCGCTTTTCACAAAATTAAGTGGCATTATGTGGAAACGGTTGTGATGTGAACAGCATGTGTGGAGCGGGTGTTACATTTTCCTCTCAGCCTAAGTGAATTCCCTTCACAACTGCCTAATCAAAGAGAAAGCCCTGGACAAAGCTCTACCGGACACCAAACGGGCGCCCCTGGGGTACAGGGGCCATTTAGTTCTGTATGCGGACCCACTTCCTCCCTTTATCCTTCCCTCTCTCCTTCTCTTGCTCCCTCTCTCTCTTTCTCTGTAGGAGTCTGGAGGAAGTTTAAACCAGAAGGCAGATAATCCAGCACAGGTGGCCTCAAATAACATCTGGTGGCCTCTCTTAAGCTTTCAGCCGACGGCCGCGCGCCCACCCGTCTCAGGAAGCGCCGCGGCAGTCCCCGGGAGCTGCACCGCTCGTCGTTTAGCCGCCCACCGTGTCCCCACGGATTCCAGGGAGTGCCGCGGCAACAGTCGCCAGGAGCCGAGGCGCCGAGCGCTTTCACAGGCGTTACTCCGTTGACCCTGCGTGCCCGTCTGTCCTTATGTCTGTCTGCAGTAGTGGAGGCTGACTCGAGGTGGCCAGGGCCTGCGACACCTGACCGGACTAGTTCATCCCGTTACACGCCCAGTTTCGTCCCCACCCCTATCTCCCTGGGATACGGCCTATTCAGCCCCCTCCTGAAACCGTGAGGTGGGTGTGAGAGACACCGTGCTTATTCCAAACAACCTGTGACACGTGCTGCCTGTTTCAGACAGGCTAGACAGACAGACAGACGAGGCCCGACATGCTACCTATCTTAAACCAGCAAAAGTGATCTAACTCACAAATCCAACTCTACTCCCACAAACAGTGCTCTACTCCCACAGAGTACAGAGTGGAGCGACAGCCTGCGTACTCCTCACCGTACTCCTGTAAAGAGCAGCAGCTCCAGCGTCAACTGGCGCGACGTACCGAGCCACGCGCAGCGACGCCACGGCAGGCGCTAACAGCCGGGAGTGACACCTCGCGTCGGCGGGAATCTTATCCCAAAAGGCCTGTCATCCGGCTCTCGCCAGGAGGCCGCGTCCCGTCGGGTTTACATGCGGCGGTGGCAGGTCGGTTTTCGCTCCGCCACGCTGATCCCCCGGCAATGATAAACACTCCTAATGAACACAGCTGAGGGTGATTGCCTGCCCCCCCTGCAAACAGAGGTGCAGCGCTAAGACAGGCTCCATCATAGATGCCGTTTACACCCTTAGACGTGGGGACTTTGTTTCTCCATTCATGTGGAAAACTTACTGTTGGCGGTTCAGATGCGGTCCTGTGCTGCTCAGTTTGTTTTCTTTCTCTCTCTCTCTCTCTCTCTCTCTCCTGTCCTTAACTATGACTTACAAGTAAACGCAAGCAATACTTCTTCATCACAAATTCAATCTGGCAAGCTAGTGTTAGTAATTGTTCAACTAACAACTGTGTTTGTGAAGAATAAAAATAATTATTGCTTTAAGGACAAATGTTGATTGAATCCCGGCCTTAGGGGTTTTCAGTTTGCAGAGTTCCCAGCTTTCCCATGCGCGGCTTGGTCTTATTGGATTGTGCGTTTCTCCGCTGCATGATGTCATCAAACGCAGCAGCCTTGACGGCTATAGCCCCATCCAGTCACAGCATAGATTTGAGGTCAGAACCAATCTATTATACTAAATAATATTTATATATACTAAATAATACATTTTATTTCAATATATTTCCATCACCATAAGGGGCAGCAGGGTAGTACTGTATGGCTGTGGGTTTCACCCATAAAGCTCCGCCCATGGAGGATCTCACTCACGCTGTCGCTGGTGAACCGGCCTCGCTCTGCCGTTCTGGGCATGCTCAGTGGCTTGTGAGCACTCTGACCCGCCAGACAAAAAGCGGAAATAATACTTCAACATGCTCGATAAATCAATGGAAGCACTTCGCCTGCCGAGGCCTGCGGTGATGAGCGGATAACAGTACCATGAGAAAGTAATGCAGGGGACAAATATACAGATACATATACCCACACACATACACACACACACTCACACACACACATGCATGCATAGTGGGTGGGGATTAAGTCCCTGTAGGGGGTACGCATTTCAAAGCTTTTGGTCTCAGTCTTGTAGGCCAAAGATGTTGAGTTCAGCATTTAAAGTGGCCTTGGGCCTGGCACGCCTCAATGAAGACAGCTAGGCATTAGTAAGATTTTGGGTAGGTAGCCAGGAACTAGCGTGCTATTTGTGTAAATTTGCTTTTGGATTTTCCCACTATTGGTAGTAGCCTACATTTAATTCCACATAGTGTTTTATGCTTGTCAATGTGGCTGTTGCGTTGTGGTGCTACTGAGTAGGCTATCTTGTTTTATAGTATTTTAGTCTTTGCTCTTTGGGCCTGTGGCATTCAGTTTTTTTTCGTCTTGTGATTTTTATCTAGCCAAATTTAGTTCGGTTTTCAATGTCTAATCTGTTAATGTCAAGTGTTTTATTAGACAAATTAGCCATTGTTTATGTGTGGGGGTGTTTCGTCCCGATGCTGCCTCGTGAGTGTAGCCCTTTAAATCTATCGCGTGCTAACGAGTTTCACTCTGTTCACCTGACTCATGATTGGAAATTGCAGACACCTGTGCTGGATTTTCCAAGTGCATATATATTAGTGGTGTTCTCCACTTGAGGGCTGATTCTCCCTTTGTTGGTTTGGTTTCCCTTTTGTTGGTTAATTTCCCCTTTGTTCCCATTTGGTTAAAATATTTTTTTTAAACAGCTAATTTCAAGTTGTAGCATATGCAGCGCTTAATATATTTTGTAGTTTGTCATGGTTGCTGTGCTGTAGGAGTGTTCATTTGCTGGTTGAACTTCTGCGTGATTCCCAGTTTTAAAGGACTGTTTTAACTTTGCGTTTCAAATCATTCGTGTTGCGGCCCCTTCGACATAACATTCTCATTCGTTCCCATTAGTGTGACCCCCAATTATCTTACGACCCCGGCTCGAAGGGGCTGCAACACAAACGAAAATCAAAAACCAACAAAGGGAAAATCATTACTCAAGTAGAGAACACCACTAATATATATGCACTTGGAAAATCCAGCACAGGTGTCTGCCATTTCCAATCATGAGTCAGGTGAACTGAGTGAAACTCGTTAGCGTGCGATAGATTTAAAGGGCCACACTCACAAGGCAGCATAGGGATGTAACAATAGACAAGACAGACATATAAAAACGTACAAGTACACACACACAAACACGCATGCATAAACAAGACACACACACACATATATACAATCCAAGTCCTATTTGATTGTGAGCGCTTCTGTTCCACGGACAGAGATGAGAAATCTGTGAGAGTCTCTTCCCAGCAGCTGACCCACTAGAAAAAGGGGGAATTCTGCAATTAGAAGTGGCCTCAATGGCCAGTAATGCAGATATTCTCAGCCGGCATAATGGCTGGAGGTCGACACGTAACGGATGCTGTGGCTGCCTTTAGTTTCTGTGAACCCAGTGGTCTCCATATTGTGTTTGCAGCATAATTCACTGAAGCTACCCGAGTGCTCTTTCAAATCACTGAATGGAAAATAAATAGGACCAGCAGTAGGAGTATTCACAGCGGGATGTATAAATGAACCTTTTAGCTTCATGTCATTTATGAAATCATAAAGCATATCAAGCTGCTTTAGAAAAATGGAAAGAGATGTACCTGACATGTAAAGAATGAGAGGCAAATATCGCACGCGTGACTAATGGGTTTTATACCTTGAACCGCTGCGGGGCAACAACAGCCACGGTAAAAATGACAACGACCAACCACAAAAAAACAGAGAAAATTGCTGCGCTCCTGCACAAGAAAAGGACGGACTTCTGTTCGATGCGGCGATGAAAGTCAGGCCGTGACAGGAGAGACGTGGACACTGCGCTGCGGAAGAACAAACAGGTGACACGGTGGCGGTATGCGAAAAACACCTGGACGGGAGGGCAGGAGAGCGTGGGAGGGGGGGCATGGTCCGTGTGAGTTGTCAGACAACAGGAATGGGGAGGATTCATTGGTGGACTGAGATAAGGGGGGGGGGGTTGTGATTGCAGCAGCAGGTGAACCTGTGGAACTAGAGGTATGTTCACTGTGGGAAAAGCTGGCAACGGACAGCCAGTCAGCCGCATACATATTCTCTACGACCTGCGCCCCCCACAGTGCCCCCTGGCCCCCTCGGATTACCACGCCGCGCCAGCCGTTCCCCCCAGCCGAGCACCGATTACCATCCTACTGAGTGCCGAGCCGGAGGGAAGGGTGCCTGTTTGCGTCCTGCGGAAACGCTACATAATCGCCTCGTCTACAGACATGCCGATTGCTGAGGGGTCTTGGCGGTGTGTACCCGAGTAAGGTCATTTCCACCTCGGTCTGTTTTCAAGCGCACGGGGAGGGACGGGCGTGAGGGTGGGGCGTGCCATTCACGGGGGAAGTTCTGTTGCTGGATCGGTGGAGAATACCGTCAGACGTGTGAAGGCACGCGAGTTTAACCTCCTCCCTCAAAGTCAGCCGATTACTGTCTTCCCCACAAAGGGATTTTTTCATCAGCCATCTAAAAACACAATGGAGCCCTCTCTCCCCGCACTCAGCCATTGTGTGCCTTCCATTTCCGCGGCGCAGCGTCTGCGGCTATTGTGGCTCGCCACTGAGCTGCAGAGCCGCTCTTTGGCTCCCCTGCGTTTGCGTGCGAGAGATGTGAAAACGGGGGTATCTTCCATTGTGGTCCGGGCAGGAGGCATGCTGGGAAAGGCCTGGTGAACGGGTCGTTGTACGGGGGAGGGGGGCAGTCAGTGCGAAAAAGAGTGGGGGTATGTGCTATAGAAGTGGGGTCGGTAATCCCAGTTAGCGACAGTAACCGTGGGGACCGCATAGATGCTTGGCCTGAGGTGGGATGCTTGCCCTATGGGGGGCTTGTAATCCAAAGTGATGTTGTGAGTCGTCTTACCCTGAACTTCAGCCTGTGTGGATTGCTCGTGGACAGGCTGGAAGAGCCACAATGGCCACTGGTGCTTTTACCTACTGAAGATAAGCCAACCTTCCTTGGCTTTTCCCCACTGCACTGCCTGCCTGGATTCTTTTGCTGTCGTGCGAGCGCCGTTTTCTCGTTTTGAGTCATTGCGGACCCATCTCACGGAGCCAATTGCACCCTTCACCAGAGGTGTAAAGTCCAGGGGTCAGAAAATAAAAGTCCTGCCATGTGTTTCTTCCCCCCATCAACTCAGCCAGCTGATTTCACTGAAGACTTGTGCTAATTATCAAATCCAGGTGACTGGAACAAAATTCTGGGGAGGACTTTTACTTTCTGAACCTGGATTTTACACCTCTGCCCTTCACACACGAACAGAGCAGGGCTCACTTTATCAGCTTTTTGGGTGCTTATCTAATTTTTAAACAGATCTGAGGCACTGGTGGGCAAGTCCTCTCTAAATGAGCTTGTACACCTGTCGCAATGCCATATAAAACTGTCGTCAGCACATAACACCTGTTCACTGATGAAGGCAATATGCTGAAACATTTGAATCTTGTCTCATGAGACAAGACTTACTGTTAAGGTGCACCATATTTACAAATGTTGAGTCTTTGCAGAATGTAGTCAAATGCCAATTTGGAGAAAGGTAAGATTCATTAATGGGATTCATTCAATACGATTCTATAGGCAAGAGCCATCCATCACGTTAACAGTTGACCTTCATTACATCTGTGGCGCACTTCTCCCCGCTAATCCCTTTCCCCCATCACAGAGCAACAATATCATCTCATGCTGCGGCTTTACAAGTGGCTAAATGGGATGGCAAACACGTGTCGATGCGTGTGTGAGTGAAAATGAGGCTTTTAATCGCGTGACTGCACACAAGCTCTGCAATGGCTCAATCACCTTGATTTCTCCACCTTTTTACCAGATCTCCTGCTGAATTGATAACGAGACTGAAAATATGTTCCATCATGATGTTCCCCAGAGTGCATCTGACACCCCTAGACGATGGTTCAGGTCTGAGATGCTGCTGGGACCCCCACTCAAACTGTGCTCACTGGATGGAAATGGGGAGTACCCCAAATCCTACTCTCCTCAATCACGTCGGATGGGGGGGGGAGGGGGGGGGGGCACCTCCTTCCCCTCCACCAGATCGCTGTGTGGTTCCTCACTCATCCAGGTGCAGAAGAGACAGAGCGGGGGGATGGGGGGTCTCCTATCGCGACGCTCTTCTCCCATCGGAATGCTCCCCCAATCGGAACGCTCCCTCCATCGGAACCCTCTCCCCATCGGAACGCTCTCCCCATCGGAACGCTCTCCCCATCGGAAAGCTCTCCCCATCAGAACGCTCCAAGTTGTGAAAATGAAAGTTGGGCCAGAGCGACCGCCACATCCAACGCTCAGCACCACGCTTGGCACCACGGAGACTCCTTTCCCCCGGCTTTGATATTAAATGGAGCAGATGACAGGGTTATAATTGGGAGCGCTGTGCTTTTTTAAATATTTCATTTGCAGAAACTGCGTTTTAAGGAGAAGGCAGAATTGTTCCTAGGGGGCTACAAGCATTGTGTTCCACTCTTTCTTTTCTCATCAGCGTTCCCTCTTTCTTTCTTCCTCTTGTGGATGGAAATGGCATTCCTCTAACAGCCGGGGTGAGCGTCCTCCTCCACATCACTTCACACTGAATAAATCACCACAGTCGCTTTGCTCTGATTGATGACACCTGGCTCTTGGTGAAACGGGAGGCTCTGGACACAACGTGACCTGACTGGCTGCCCTGTACAGCGGCCCGCTGCGAAGCCTTTCACACACTCACAAATGCGCTGCTGCGCTACTCCAGAGCCCTGTTCACCGGCACAACCATCACCTCCTGGGTTAGGGATCTATGCACAGAAGGTGCCTGTTTGATGCCCAATTAGGGCCTGGCCACTGTACTAAACCTGAGCTGCTTCAGCACATACCCTGCTGTTTAAGTATGTGCCATAAAAACATTATTGTAATGTAACAATAACATAGCCCAATCTGAAACATAGAAGCCCGCATAAATGCTAGATTTTCACTGCTTGGTCCTAGATTGCTACTCATACACAGATGTTCAATGGCTACTACAAGCCCCGTGCACAGAAAATCCTTCTTCCATGCAGTTCTAGAATGCTGCTCAATTACCATCCAGTTCTAGAATGCTGCTCAATTACCATCCAGTTCTAGAATGCTGCTCAATTACCATCCAGGTCTAGAATGCTGCTCAATTACCATCCAGTTCTAGAATGCTGCTCAATTACCATCCAGTTCTAGAATGACACTGAAACATACTGAAAACTGGCTATAAAACCAGAACCATGCTCAAAATGTCCTCAGTTCCACAACCCTGGAAACACACTTTGGAACCACGGGGCCTCATCGGAACAGCATTAACTAGCTTCCCTCCGCATGACACGCTCTTGACAGCTGTATCTGATTCTCTACATTGCTTACTCCACACTCAGCAGCAAAATGCTGATTCAGAATAATTAACTATAATTAACGACCTTTCCTTAATTAAGCTCTGTAATGAACCCGCTTTCTTGCCAAGTAAAACAGCTTATTACGACACGGGCTCAAACAATGAGCCCAATCCATTTGCAGATAAGTGGTACGTTCAATGCGGAAATTGAGGTCTCAGATTTGCGTCTCGACAGAGGCCGACGTGCCGTGCGCGCGCGTGTAAAGCGATGTGGCGAACGGTCCGAGGATAATGAGCGGTCTGCCGCCGCCTAAGCGCATGATCTCACTAACCCCCACCATGCTGAGCCGGCTGGCTCGGAGCGGGCCGGACCCCGGGCGGGGGCATGACGGACGACCGCCATTGTTTGGGGGCCGGCTGGTATCTCGGGCGACTATGGGAGGAGAAGAAGTGAAATAGAGGAGCTCATCCCTCCCACTCAATTACTGACCCTGACAGCTCCACATTGTCTGCTGCGCTCTATCATTAATGTCACTTATAAACTACCACTGCATTTATATATAGAGTCGTCTTCTCAGACCATCGCGCGTGCGTTCACCCCCTCGCGTCGCTACATCCAAACATGCAAACCCACGCCAGAGCGCCCACACATTCACCCCAAGCTCACAGGTTTTAAAAATCAAAGGGTGCGCACAATAGAAAAAGAGCGAAATTCAGTTTCTGGTTCTGTATCGGACAAAGGGAGATAAATCTGGGTGACGAAATGAGAGCCATGATATCATCCATCCATTTGAAAGTGCTGATTGAACGGGGGGTAAAGTTAGAGGGGGCGCAGAAGCGTGGTTCCACTGTTTGTGTTCATTCCCCCACCGTTCGGCTGACAGAAAATAAATACTGCTCAATCTTTCTCTCATGATTGCGATTATAATGTCAAGATAAGTCTGGACATATGGCAGCATCACTCAGTGAATAGGCAATGAAGCCAAGAGGACAATAAAGAGACAGACAGCTCGACTTACTCTTCCACACACACGCAGGCACGCACGCACGCGCACACATACATACGCACACGCACACGCACATACACGCGCAAACACACATACACGCGCACACACACATACACGCGCACACACACACACGCATACACATTCACATACATGCACCTGCACACACGTGTGCACACACACACACACACAGGTGCACGTGCACATACACAAACACACATGCGTGCGCATGCGCTTGTACATGCACACGCGCGTGTGAACACACACATAGTCACACACAGTCTCCAAGACACATTTTCCTGCTCTCCTTGCCCCATGACCCTCACTCTCTCCTGTGCTCTTCAGCCCACTTGGCTAAGGTAGAATGAGAAGTTTACAGAAATTTAAGTGCTATTTGAAAATTTAAGAAATACTCTTACAAGAGGATATTCTAGTGATACAAGTACGCTCATCTCCGACATGTTTTGCCAACGGTTACACTTGAGCTACAAAGGTTGAGTGTGTGACTGTTTTGTTGCTGATGAGAAACCAATCTAAAACACTAAATGTAAAAAGATTACACACACACATATAGCTAAACGAAAAACATGTTTTAAGCAGTACTGACTGCAACAGTACACAGCTGACATTACATAGGTTTAAATCCTAGATGAAATATCACACACACACACACACGCAATGACCTGGATTCAAGCAACATTTTCCCTTAACAGTGACATAAAACTAAAAGCAAGTGCTTGTTTTTTTCTTCTTCTTCAGTTTGCCAACTTCAGCGATCAGGAAAATGAACTGGCCAAGCCGTGCGAATAAAATAAAAGCACAAAGAAAAGTGTTGATTGCATCCATCCAGGCTGTTATCTGTGTAACATTGAGCCGGGGAACATAAGCGTAGCACCAGTGGGGTTTGTAGGGAACCCTGGTTCAGAAACGGTCCTGTCGCGGTCTTAGCTGACAGCGCGCGGGGGGAGGAGGGGGGGCGGGTGGAGGCGCTGGGGGGGGGGGGGGTGTCCGCCGCAGTCTCCCCAGCTCCCTCTCCGCTGACGGAGCCTGCAAATGAATATTTCACATCTCCATATGAATATTTTAAGCATGACAACCTCATGTAAACACACACAGCCAAAGTGCTCAAATCCACTCAGGAAAGACTATTAAGCCATCAGCCAGCTCCTGACACAAGCAGCAGAATATGGCAACAGAGGGAAGTGGGGAGACAGTGGGAATCATTTCCAGACTGCTAATTTAACTTGTCTTAAAAACCAACCGATGCTCAACGTGTCATTGTCACTGTCACTGGGCTGGCAGGCTGTGCGCGAGTGGCAGGGCACGGAGGGTCCGTGGGCACCCGCCCCCTCCTTCTGCCGCAGTGCCTTGATCCGATTGGTCGGATTTCCGGACCCGCATTGTGGGCGATCGTGCGCAGCCCATGGCCCCCGGACTTCCACTGGTGGAATTCGATGAAGTTCATCACTCAATAACGCGGGTGGCGCCTCGGAGGGGGAAAGGGGCTCTTATCTCCGATCGATAGCGCACCTGTGAAGGTGACCTGCCCGGTCCTACGATTAGTAAACATACCTGCCTCTTTAAACCTCTCTCTCACACTCACCTAGGAAGGAGGGAGGCATGCCGCTGTCAGAGACCTGAAACAAAAGCCCTGGGAATGCGCTTCATGCATCCACCTGAGCCATTACCCCCTGCCTGCGCTTCATGCATATGCTTTGACTTACACCTTCAGAACCTTGAATGAGGCTTGCCATTTCACGCTGAATTGGTGGCATTTTTAAAGGCGGTACTTTTACCCCTCTCCGCCATTGCACGTTTGCACCGTGTTACCGTATACCGCATTTATTTTCTGCAAGAAAGGCCGCGATGACACTAGGTGGTGGGGGGGGGGGTGATAAAGAGTGTGTGGAATATCAGCCTCCCACTGCACGTCACCTGCAGACAAACAGGAACGCGTAGCGGGAAACAGCATCGGACCAACCCACGGCTGGCAAGCGCCAGCGACTGTGAGGTACTGCCACAGCAGAGAGGATGCAGGCGGGGTTCGGGATGGTTCTGCATTACTTCCTGTTCCGTGAGTCTCTTCCTACACACACCTTTGCATAATGTCCTGTTCCCTCCAGCCTGTTCCTACACGCGTTCCGCATCACTTCCTGTTCCCCAGGTCTGTCCCTACACATCACGCATTACTTCCTGTTCTGCCAGTCTGTTTCTACACATTGCCCGCATCACTTCCTGTTCCCCCGGTCTGCCCACCTGGATGTAAAACTTCTCAGACGGGGAATTGGGAAACTCCAGCTTTAGTTCATCTGAGCAAAGTACTAATCCAATTCCAGAATCAATCCATTCAATTCAGAATCATATGAAAGCAACATCAACCATCACAATAATCATTATGTGAAAAAATTTATATCAATACAAAAATGTGCCTAGGTTGTGGGGAATAATAAGTAATCATGTAAAATGCAGTATATTTACATGTGGATTCGACTGCATGGATAGACTGATTGAAGAAGAAAGGGAAAAGGAAGAAGGAAGGAGGAGATGAAAAATAGAGAGAAGAGGAGGACGCTGACGGGTTGACGCGGTGGCTCTCGTCACCATGGCAGAGTTAATGTGACTGAAACAGATGCTGGCTAAGTGCTTGATTAAAAGTTAATCAGGAGACTGTGGGTGGGGGCGAGGTGGGCATCAGCCTCAAGCGAGAGGACGGAATGCCAGCTGCTCCTCCTTCCGCGGGGACCCCCCAGGAGCACGGCGTCGCAGCGGGTGTAGGTGCTCGGGCCCTACAAGGCAGGACCAAAGATAATGCACCGCATTCAAGATGGGTGACTTCACCTCCGCTTCCGTATTTCTGATTTGGGGGTGTTATATGGGGGCGGGAGGAGACACAATGAGAAAATGATGGCGATATCGATACAGCCGCCAAGGAAAATTTCAACTCAACATGCTTTGCATAAAAAAGGCCCACATACCTTCAAACCAATTAGGCAAAAACAAAATAAGGGGGAGTATCCATAATGTATATGACATCCCTTTATAGCCTTCAATCTGTCACTTTGTGCTTCAGTTCAAAACATGTCGCAGTTCAGCGAAGCAATCTGTAAGGATAACTACCAGGTACCAATGCCTCAACAGGTACTATTCAACATAATATGGCCATGTAAACATCATACACCTGTCCCAGGTACTGTGACCATTAAACACCCCACACACCTGCACACTGATACAGAAGCCCAGGCATGTGTTAATCCCCCCACACCTGCACACTGATACAGAAGCCCAGGCATGTGTTAATCCCCCCACACCTGCACACTGATACAGAAGCCCAGGCATGTGCTAAGCACCCCACACACCTGCACACTGATACAGAAGCCCAGACATGTGTTAATCACCCCACGAAGCCAGGCATGTGTTAATCCCCCCACACCTGCACACTGATACAGAAGCCCAGGCATGTGTTAATCACCCCACACACCTGCACACTGATACAGAAGCCCAGGCATGTGTTAATCACCCCACACACCTGCACACTGATACAGAAGCCCAGGCATGTGTTAATCACCCCACACACCTGCACACTGATACAGAAGCCCAGGCATGTGTTAATCACCCCACACACCTGCACACTGATACAGAAGCCCAGGCATGTGTTAATCACACCACACACTCCAGATCTCACCAGCACACACACCAGGAAATGTGTCGGTCAGGAGGACCAGCACCCAATTCGGAAAGGGTTCACGGAGCGCACGCGGAAAGCAAAAAAGGAGAAAAAAATAAACATATTTCACTCATCTTTCGCTTTTACAAATTGGCGAGCTGCATTATGGGCTCTTTTTGTAGTTCATGGCTCAGGGGGAGATGTAAGCTGCTGTATGTCCTTGTGACTTAACATAATGACACAAATAATTATATATATATATATATATAATAACTGGTCACTGTGGATGATCTGAATGAGCCTGAATCTGTGCTTGTGCCTGTCCCTCCTCTGTTCCCCTGTTTCCTTCCCCAGAGAGAGAATTGAATTGGATTCACTGTCACCTGGCCCATGCCCTTTAAAAAACTGCTGCTGCCCACATCAGTTGCTTGCATTTTTTTTTGTTTGCTTCCGAGCCGAGACGTTTTTTTTTTTTCTCTCTCCCTACTACCCCCCGTGTGTTTTGTCTTTTGGTTTTTTTTTTTTTTTTTCATTTCTACTGACCTATTTTTTTACTACACACACATATCATCCACCACGCACCATACACCATATATATTGCATTCACGCATCCATACATACGCTCCTATTTTTTTTCCCCCTTAATAAATATATTTTTTTTGTATCGCGCACAACGTCTCTCTGTGCCTTTTATGTTGCGGTCATTCAGGGAGTGGCCGTAACAGTGCTTAACAGAGAGTGTGTGTGTGTGTGTGTGTATGTACATGTGTGTTCCTGTGTGCATATGCGTGCGTATGTGCTCAAGTTGCTCAAGTTGCCCACCTTGGGTCAACAAGCAGGCAGCCAATAATTTACCCAGCAATACCAAATTTCATCTGTCTACAGCTTCTATCTGCTGATTATGCGATCAATACCGTACGGATGAGAAGACCTGACAATTGACCAGGCTCAGATCAATGCTTCCTAATAAGCATTTCATGGAGAGAGAGAGCGAATGAGAGACAGGGAGAGAGAGAAACAGAGAGAGAGAGAAAGAGAGAGTGAGAGTGAGAGAGAGACAGAGAAAGAGACAGAGAAAGAAAGAGAGAATGAGAGAGAGAAAGAGCGAGAGACAGAGAGAGAAAGAGACGGAGAGAGAAAGAGCGAGAGACAGAAAGACACAGAGAGAGAGTCTCAGCATCCTGAGATTCAGCTGTTGGAAGCCTCATTGTGCAGGTGTGATGACTGGGCTGCTATTGTGGGTTTAATGTTAGGCAATCAAGCTATAGTGGTCTAGATATCAACAAACACAGTAAAACCAACACGTCAAATTGTCCCCATCTTCTGATACCCTCTCCTTTACTCCGCCTGGCCTCGGGCGACAATACGTAAACAATTGAGCTGAGAGCGGCGCTTTGGAAAACAGAGCGAGAGAATCGATAGGCAGAGACAGCGAGAGAAAAGCTCTTTATTTCATTGTTTTGTTTGTTTGAAAGATATTCACTCGCCTACTTTCGCTTTCTTTTCCTCTTTTTTTCTGCAGTCCCCCGAACGCGCCCCGATGCAACGGCACGATCCCCGCTCGTGAGATAATAACAGAGTCAGGCCGCAGCGGAATCGTATGATTTGGCTTTGCGTAAATCACCATGTTTTCTCTTTTTCAGTTTTTTTCCCCCCGGTGTCATTTTCTTTCTCTCAAATTACCTTTTCCGTCACCCTCTGGATCACACAATTGGAGGTGCTCCATGGATACTGATTGAAGCTTTTTCTGCCGTCAACACATCAGCGCGTCCCACAAGTGTTAAAGGTAGCAGCTTTATTACACGTTATTATGTCTTTTGGATTGTGGGAGACAATATGTGAATGGAGATGCATTGATGCAGTTCTCAAGAACCATTTATCACAGGCGAGATGGTGGGGGGTGCGGGGGGGTGACATGGTGTGGTTGGGGGGGGGGGGTCACCGGCATTGAGCCATGTCTCAACAACTTCCCTACAGGCCCCCGGTACATTCCAAAAAAATCAAAAATATCTTGACATTCTTCCGGAAAAAAAGAAGAAGTGAAGAAGCATCTGAAACTAAAAGCACTTGGGTTGATGTCCTAAGTGCTGGCAAACTTTGGGGATTTTTGAGGTTTGTCCAAACGAACAGTCTTCCACAGTTTACGGTGTTCATTTTCGTTTGGCCCCTTGGCGCCTTTCAAAACCCAAAAGAACGGCAGAAGCAGGAGTCACCAACTAATCGTCTACGAGGCAGGAAATGGCACGGAGAGCGTCTCAAGGTCACTTTATCCCCAGTTTTATTGTGTGTCATCTTCTGGAGGCAGAGCCAGACACGATGGGACTCAATTCCTGCTTCTCCCCCACCCTGCGCCCCACCACCCCCGATACACACACCCACGAGCTTCAAGTCGGCAACGCTACATGCGCAATAAACGCCCCCTCCTCCACAAAAATGCGAAAGAGCAGACCCTTTTAAATATGCATATGGGGGTGCCACCGCTTGCCACTCACAAAATTAACATTTTTATGGCCTCAGCTTGGGCTCCTCTGCAGGCAGGGGAACTGGGATGGTCCAATTATCGGCCCCGCTGTTTTGTGACAGCGTCCGTCGCCTCGCCGACGCCGCTGTCGCCTTTCTCCACCGCCTTCCAACGTGGGCTGGTGCCCCTACCATGGTGCGACACTTCGGACATCACCCAGTCAAATACAACTTCACACACTGGCCTACACAAGTGACTTTCCCTAAAGCTTTTTGAGTTATATTGTGTTTTATCACCATCATTTTATCTAATTATATGCCATGTTTTAACAGTGCATGTGCACCAGTAGCACTCTACTGAGCGATCTGAGGTAGTAACAGATAGAGAAACTTGCACACGCGTGAGAGTGTATGTCATTGAGTAGAATATCAGTGTTCATGTACTGTATCAGTGTGTGTGTGTGTGAGTGTGTGTGTCCTGCAGTCGAATGTCAGTGTTCATGTACTGGAGCAGTGTGTGTGTGTGTGTCCTGCAGTCGAATGTCAGTGTTCATGTACTGTATCAGTGTGTGTGTGTGTGTCCTGCAGTCGAATGTCAGTGTTCATGTACTGTAGCAGTGTGTGTGTGTGTCCTGCAGTCGAATGTCAGTGTTCATGTACTGGAGCTGTGTGTGTGTGTCCTGCAGTCGAATGTCAGTGTTCATGTACTATAGCAGTGTGTGTGTGTGTGTGTGTGTGTGTTTGTCCTGCAGTCAAATGTCAGTGTTCATGTACTGCAGCAGTGTGTGTGTGTGTGTCCTACAGTCAAATGTAAAGGCCAGTTTATAGTCCAGCGACAGTGTGTCACTCGAAATCGCAGAACTTTCATGAACATTCTATTGTCGCTCTACATACACTGTGGTCGTTCGCAAAAAGTATAAACACACTCCAGCGACATTTTACACTTCCAGCGACAATGGAGGAAGAAGCAGCTTTAATAGGCTAGCCTACATCTCATTATGTCTTCTGCTTTACCACTTTTTTGTGGTAGGCCTCTGAAATAAAGTTTACAAATGTCCATATCGAGGGCACCGTATTGTTTGAAATATCATTCACTGTCTCTTTCATACACTTGTAGGCTATGTGGGTTTTGAACGAGGTATCAAATAATAAAATGTTTGTAATTAAACCTCAACATTGATGCAACTTCTCATATTAAATGTTATTTAGTAGGAAAACATGGAGGAGCCTACGTTAGGGATGTAAATAGCTAGCTATACGGGACTCATTGGGGGAGCAGCCTACAATTCTCTAGTTAGAAAAATGAGGTTCAAGAATGTGGAGTAGCCTATTTCACTTGCTATCAGAATGCCACGGATCAGATAGGCTGTCACTCGAGTTGTTGCACAAAGTTCAATCTGGCAAATCTAAGTTACTGTTAAAGCAAATAACTGCAATGAATTTGCAGGCGCCTACAACGCTACAAATGTGTAATCAATCTACAAATGTGTAATCAATCTATAAATGTGTAATCAATCTATAAATGTGTAATCAATCTACAAATGTGTCGTTGTAACCATTCACAATAGCCTACAGACTAATAGGCTATTGGTAACTTGTAGCATTGGAAGCGAGCTGCTTCTCGTTTTCTCAACACAGTCTAGATCAGCATCAATCGGTGAAATTACATTGTTATTATTAGTAGGCTATTAATAATAATAATATGAAATGGTTCTCATTTATAATGCTATTCACGCACTTGCTAGGCACGTAAGCCTACCCTATGGCTGCATGAAAAGTTTTCCAACAAAAAAATAACTGTCCATTAACACTGTGTCGCTGGACTATAAACTGGCCTTCAGTGTTCTGTACTGTAGCAGTGTGTGAGTGTGTGTTTCCTGCAGTAGAAGGTCAGCGTTTATGTTCTGTAGCAGTGTGTGTGTGTGTGTATGTGTGTGTGTGTGTGTGTGTGTGTGTGTGTGTGTGTGCGTGAAAGAGAGTGTGTGTGTGTCCTGCAGTAGAATGTCAGTGTTGTCAATGTCATGTTTCCATTTCAATCTAAATTGTTTTATTTTTCTAGTTTATTCTCCTTGTTTATATGTTTTAAACCTTTATAACTGATTATGATTGCTGTGCTTTTCCGTTTTTTGCTTTTGTTTTTATTTATTTTTGCAGTATAATGTCAGTGCTCATGTACTGTAGCAGTGTGTGAGTGTGTGTCCTGCAGTAGAATGTCAGTGTTCATGTACTGTAGCTGTGTGTGTGTGTGTGTGTGTGTGTCCTGCAGTAGAATCTCAGTGTTCATGTACTGTAGCAGTGTGTGTGTGTGTGTGTGTGTGTGTGTGTGTGTGTGTGTGTGTGTGTGTGTGTGTGTGTGTGTGTGTGTGTGTGTGTGTGTGTGTGTGTGTGTGTGTGTGTGTGTTCATGTCTGTAGCAGTGTGTGTGTGTGTGAGCGAGTGTCCTGCAGTAGAATGTCAGTATTCATGTCTGTAGCAGTGTGTGTGTTTGTGTGTGTCATGCAGTTGAATGTACATGCTCGAGAGTCAGTTAGTGGGAGTGAGCCATATTGTTTTTGAGTGACAGGTGCAGCAGGGGTGTAGGGAGGGCACAACACCCAGCACTTCAGTCCCCCTCCCCTCCAGGCCAGTTGGTAGAAAATGACAGTCAAAGGGTTGTCATTACTGCCAATTCAGAGGCTATTTTGTCCTCCAGGTAAAAGCCGGAGTTCTGACCTCTCTCCTAGCCTCTACCCTTTCTACAGCCCACCCGTGCACAGACATGCACGCCAGTCCTGTACCCAGCTGATACTTATTAAGTCCATTTAAATGTACTGTTGTTTTTTGAAACGCAGCCACTCGATTGCTGCGGCGATGGGACTTGATTGACGGGCCGCTCCTTGGCACTGAATTTGGACCCGCAAAGCTTTGCATTTCATTTGCTCCATTTCACAAGCAACACAAATTTCCCTGCTTTCTCTGTGCCATCTTTCCATCCGTCCATCCCCAAGTGACAACAGAGAGAAAGAGAGAGGGGGGGAAGACAGAAAGAGGGAGGGAGAGAGAGAGGGAGGGAGGGAGGGAGAGAGAGAGAGAGGAAGACATTTGTGCAGCACATTCCCCCTCCCCCCGAATAAGAATAGGACCTGATTGTACATTATTATATCTGTGGGTAACACAACCTCTTGGCCTAATCTGGCCAGCAATTGAGACTGTGCAAATAAGCGTGTATGACAGTAGGATGGGAGCGCAGGCTACAGCACTGTGAAAGGCATTAAGATAAGAGAGCAAGAGGCTGCATCAGCACAGAGCAGCAGCTCTAATCCAGTACTAGCAGACCCAGGGAGCCAGGCCCCACAGAGTGCCACACACACACACACACACACAGCACACACGCACACACACGCACACACGCACACATACAGTACATACAAACATGTGTGCGCATACATATATACACAAACACACACACGTGTGCATAGATACACACGCACACACACACGCACACACCAGTACTCACCCAGCTCACTCAACAGTGACACGCAGACATAATATACACACACACGCATACACACACAACACATGTATGCATTCACACAGGCAGACTCGTCATTTTAGCGCCAAAGATACAGAACTACCCTCCACACCACATCATCCTAAACGACCCCCCCCCCCCCATTCGCCTACCCCCACCACGTTCAATCTCTGCAGAAGCAATTGCTCACACACCTGCGAATATTAAAAACAAACAAACAAAAGACCATTCACTTCCTGAAGTGAATTACTCCGGTCCAGATTACATCTGACCTTTCACCCCACCTGTCAAAAGGCAATTACAAGCCCCCTGTGCCTAGACGGTGTGGGCGGAGCACAATCCAGGGCCCCGCCGCGAACATACCCCCGTCAGAGGTGCGAGACGCCCGCAGCTCTCTCTGTCCCGCCACCGCCACCGCCACCGCCTGCAGTCAGCCGCCAGCGTGTGACGGATTCCTGGACAGCCCTTCCCTGATGGGGCCGGGAGCTGGGAGCTGGGGGCCGGATAAACCCACTCAGGCTAATTCTCCACCGCTTTTTGGCTTTCTCTCATGTGTAAAGGCCCTGCGCAGAGAGCCTTAGCACCAGACTCAACATGAAACAGGAGAAATAAAATTCACTTTATTTAACGCTGAAGGGCTTCTCCGGAACTGGCAGGCACGCCATTGGGTTAGATTAGCAGGTGCAGCCTACAGTGAAATAATTTTGTGCAGAGAAACAGGAAAGTGAGAGAGAGAGAGAGAGAAAGAGAGAAAGACAACCCAGTGTTTTACTCTTCTCTCTTAATACCTCGATCCACATAGTTATAGAGTGGAGTAAAATAGTGGCAGCTGTCTCATAGAGCCGACACAGGTGTTAGGCTGAAGCACAATGCTTCCGGATAACAATGCTGTCACAGAGGATTTGCCTGTACAGTGAGTGAGTAATAATAAATGTGTGAGTCTGATGTTCTCGACATAGCAGGATGGAACATGTAAAAAAAAAAATAATAATTTTAAAAAAGAATTTTATTCTCACCTTGATTTAAAAAAAAAAATATATATAGCTTAGTCGCTATTGATGATCAAATACTCAAATTTAAGTTATATCTTCTTACTAACCTTTCAAATAACATTTAGCAGCCTGGCCCATAGCCTATACACCATGTTTGTATGGCAAGATTGCAAAGTGATAATGTGACAATGTCCTGGTCTCTGGAGGTACCTGTGGAATTCAATAAAGCTTACACATGCAATCACTGAGCAGACGCTCTTATCCAGAGAGAAAATAGGCGTTACTCTCAGGAATACGTGCCATATCACCAAGAAGGCATAGTCAGTCCATTTATAATCTATAAATTTAAAGTTAGCTGAACAAACAAGCAGTGAAACACCACAAAAGTTGGCTTCATCTAGGTCAACTAAAACACTGACACCGATTAAGAAACGCACGATTAGCCTCGGTGACAAACGCAGCTCACGCACACCTGAGAAGAATACGCTGTCCCTCGGCAATAGCAGTTAGCCTAGAGCCGAGCGTGAGGCTTGCGCAGAACCCGTGAGCTGTCAATGGGCGACGTTCTGACAGTCTTTCTTTGTCTGCGGCGGTTTCCTCGTCCTCCCGATCCGCAGAGCCTTCACTCCGCAGTGCCTCGCCTGTCACCGACGCGCCTTCCACAGGCCAGAATATTCACCAATCGCGCCGGTGTCACGTCGGGGGGAAGGAAAAAAACGGAACGAGCAAATTGACATTTAATTGGGCTTAATTCCGCCTTATTTTCCGCTCATTATTTTATTTCGCTTGTCAGTCGGTGCAGGGAGAGAAGGAGAAGGGTCAGGGCGAGCAAAGCGGGATTTTAACGGGGCTTTAAGCGCCGCGTGGACGTCTTTCCGACAGCCCGTCAGGCGACGTGACACCTGGACGGAGAGAGCCCGCCGATTCCCGGTAACTGCCTTCCATTACCCTCCTCAGACACGCTCCCCTTCTCTCCACTCTCTCTCATGCTCCTCTCTACTAAACTTTCTCTGTTCTGTGCTCAGTCCATCACGGTGGAGGTCTATCATCGCCGCAGGCGCTGGACGTGAGTTTGAGTAGCGGAACAGGGGAGCTTTTGCGGACCACTAAGCCTTCGGCTGCTACTGAGTCTATCTGCTGTTAGCTAGTGAAGCTAGGCTGAATAAAACCTGCTAGCACTGCTCATTTATCCTTCTATGGTTCCCAGGTCACACATCCCAGGAAGGAAGGCACGCCTGGCATTGGTCTGTCTGCAGGCGAGATCAAGGTTAAGATAGAGAGGGAGGGAGTGAAAGAGAGAGGGAGGGAAAGAGGGAGAGAAAGAAAGAGGGACTGGAGTTTCGAGGGCCTGAGGTGTACTTCAATGTGTACCGCACAGGTGGTCTTTACCTGCCTTTCTGACAGAGACAGGGAGCAACTGACAGTGCCCCACATTACATTACACTGTAAAAACCTAATCTTAACAAGCGTTTAAATCTTATATTTAGAATTTAAAATCTTATTTCTGTTACCTTTTTGCTAAATAAGACAAACTATCTGCCAGTGGGGTGAGACAGTTTTACTCATTTCAAGATTTACCAGTGGGGTAAGATAATTTCACTTGCAAAAAGTAACTTAAAACAAGCTAATATTTTTCACTTTTGAAAAATCAAAAAAAAAGATTTTAAGTTTCATTGCTTGTTAAGACTTGTTAAGGAAAATTTTTTGCAGTGTACAGAGGTACTTTCTGCAGGTTTAAGTCCAGTCCTGGAGGGCCGCAGTGTCTGCAGGTTTAACTCCAGTCCTGGAGGGCCGCAGTGTCTGCAGGTTTAACTCCAGTCCTGGAGGGCCGCAGTGTCTGCAGGTTTAACTCCAGTCACGGAGGGCCGCAACGTCTGCAGGTTTAACTCCAGTCCCGGAGGGCCGCAGTGTCTTTAGGTTTAACTCCAGTCCTGGAGGGCCGCAGCGTCTGCAGGTTTAACTCCAGTCCCGGAGGGCCGCAGTGTCTGCAGGTTTAACTCCAGTCCCGGAGGGCCGCAGTGTCTGCAGGTTTAACTCCAGTCCCGGAGGGCCGCAGTGTCTTTAGGTTTAACTCCAGTCCTGGAGGGCCGCAGTGTCTGCAGGTTTAACTCTAGTCCCGGAGGGCCGTAGCGTCTGCAGGCTAAACTCCAGGCTAAACTCCAGTCCCGAAGGGCCGCAGCGTCTGCAGGTTTAACTCCAGTCCTTGACAGCCGCCGTGTCTGCAGGTCAATTCAGGCCATGGGAACCAGATGGGTTGGCTTTAACCTAAATTATTCATTCAAGTACTGAAACAACAAAAGCCAACAGATATACATGCTCTCCAGGACTGGATGTGTGCACCTCAGCTTTAGAGTCAGCACTGGATCCAGCATTAGTGTTGAGGTCTATGGTGGAGGGGAGGAGGATGCCACTGGCAGGGCCTTTTCAGTAGGGGCTTGGATCAGAGGTCAAGCATCTCCACGGCAGGTGAAGTAGCCAATCACAAAGCCTAGCTAGACTGAGCCTAATCCTCAGGTCAGCGTTTTCTTTCCGTTGCACAGTCCCGCCCCTCACGATGTAAGTGGCTTAGGACCTCTAATGACTCCTCTGGAGAACCCCCTCCAGGGAAAGGTATGTGTGGCACTGACCGGGATCTGAAACCAAAGTGACCTCTCCATGGCTCCCGCCGCACGCCGGCCCCAGGAGGTTTAGCGTGGACGCGAGGGTATGTAAGGGCCCCGATACCCCTTCAACCAGCCTGTGGGGGCTTGTCCCGCTGTGCCCTGATTTGGCAGACGGTAGGGAGGGAGTGGAGCGTAGGGTCTCGGGACAGAAATGATTACGTGAATGCGACAGCCCTCTGTAGTGGAACACATCTACTCAGCTTCAGGAGAGACTTACATGATGCTATTCTCTCACTTTATCAGCTCACTGTTACTGTTACAGCTGAAGGCACACCTGACAGAAACACTCAGAGGTGCTGTGTCTTCCAAAGACCAATCGCATTACGCTTTTCTTAGCCGGAAACAAGACAACTTTGTAAGATATTATGTTACGCTATCGAGAGACCCATCAAAGTGCACAAATTGACAGCAGTTTTCAGAAGTAAAAAAACAGCAAACCTGCATATCAATTCCACGATTAATTAAGACCCAGCAGGGGTGAGGGATGACTGGTTGACGCCCGACGGATATGCGACAGCAGAGTTGGCTGGCTCCGTTGCTGGCGGGTCGGTCCGTTTGCGGATCAGTAGGGGGCGAGCCTCTTCCTCTTCTCTCCTCACCCCTTATTTCCCTCTCTCCTTCTCACTTCCGTGCTCATTCGCTCCAGAAAAAAAGATCCAGAGAAACACAGCAGTTAGATAACAGTGGCGGTCTAATTGCTTATCTCTTTCTTGAAGCGCACTCGGGCGCTTGCGGCGTTTTTTTTTGCAGCGGTCAGCGCTGAAAGGCTTTTTACGCGGCAGGCGAGATAAATGCGGGCTGGAATTGTAGGGTTTGGCGCGGAGCAGGAGAAGTGGAACTGGCTGCGATCGGTCAAAAACACGCCCAGCATAATGGCTCAATGGCCTAGCGACTATAGAACAGCACCCATGACGGGCCATTGTGCTGGGAGGCTTGTGATAGTCTAACATACAGAAAGCAAGAAAGAACAGAAATCAACCCCCACGTGACAGTGTTCTACAATTTAATGGGTAGTAATGTGCATGTACAGAAACACACGCACACACACAGGGCCTGATTTACTAAGACCTTTAGCATGTCCAAAAGCTTTTAGCACACACAAAACTAAAAACACAACCATTGATTGGTGCAAAACAAATACCAGAACCAATCATTGGTCATGTTATTGGTTTTGCATGTGCTAAAAGGTTTTGCACACGCTAACAGTCTCAGTAAATCAGGCACACAGTGTAAAAAAACAATGTTAAAATTCTCTGTGGAGCAGTCATGCCATATGGAGCACAGCAGTAATTTATATACATATAGTTTTAAATTATGACATATACATGATCTCTGAGTGTAATGATAATCCAAACCAATAGATTTTTTTGCCCCCATTGGTAAGATGAATACATGCATGTAACAGATATCTCCTACATGTCAGACATCCTGGACTGGCCAGCGTGTTTCTGCACAATAGAAGTAGTGTGTGTTTTATTGCGGAGAATTGATTGGACAGGGGCAGTGGCTCTCTCCCCTGGGGTTCACGTCCTGTACCCTTCTGTTGGCAGAGGGGCGGGGAAATTACCGTAACTGCACCTTAAATCGCACTCCCAACAACAGGCCAACGCAGTGAGGACCAACGCAGATCAATACACATTCACTGGCTTCAGTTCTGTTGACTGGGAAATCTCTCATACACACAAACACACACATATACAGACAGACAGACAGACACACACACACGTATATTAGGCCTGTAAACCATTAGCTAAATTAATCAGTAGATGAATTTAAAAATTCTAAACCTGTTAATTAATTATTTATGTAAATATTCCCTGCAATCCACCGCTAGCTGCAGGACTGCTTCTAACCCCCTGTCCGCGACCATGTTAATTGGCCGGCCATTTGACGCAATCCAGATGCCAATTGAGTTAGGTAAGTGCTTTTCTTTCCCATGCACTCAGCGCTGTTGACTTGAAACCCACAGTCGTTTGCATAACGTTACACGCTGCCAGTCTGATAGTAGTGTGAAGTTTGCCCATCGTCATTTTTGTTTGGCTGGCGAATGATAGCTGTGAAAGGATGCTTTGCTTTCAGGAGACAGTGTAAAACAGTGGCGTAAGCTCCGTTTACAGTGCAGACAGAAAACCTGCAACATGACAGGTACTTTTACTTCCGTTTCCTCGGATAACAGTGATTGCATTACTTATGTTTAAAGTGTTGAAGTTTCAGGTTGAAAAGATACATTTGAATCTAAAATGAGCTGCCTTTGAACACATGAATTAATCAGACCGATCAATATGTTAATTGGTACAGCCGTAACGTATATACTGTATGCATATAGCGGCAGTGTAGTATAACGGTTAAAGGCTAACAAAACACGCTGGTTTAGCTAGACCCCACCCCCTTTTGAAATTCTAAAAATACCGCAATCTGGGCATGATAAGGAAATAATAGGGGCTGACCTCCAGGTATCAAACCACGCCCAAGCGAGCCCCAAGAAGCTTGCCGCTGCTGAGGCAAAAGCAATGGTGGAGAATGCGGCACGCATATCCTCGTTTGGGCTTATAATGATGCGGCCAGTAAACAACAAATCACACGCTGTACAAATAGTTACCCATGCCATTTATTTATAATAAACTATACATATATATACTTTATATATATCTTTTTTTTTATAAACTAACTAGCTACTTGCTAAGCTACACTCTCAGAAAAAAGGTACAAAAAGGACCTAAAAAGGTACAAACGCTTATCGCTGGGGTGGTACCATATAGATACATAAAATTGTACCCCTAGCCAACAATACATAATTAATTTGTACCTTTTTTTCTTGAAAAGGTATGTATTAGTACCCAAAGAGTACTTATTAGTACCCAAATAGAGCATTATTGTACTTTCAGGGTACATTTGGGAAACCTCCACTGTACCTTTCTGAGAGTGTAGACTGAAAAATGAACTATCAAAAAAACAAGGTACTATCAAGCTAACTATAAAAAATTGACCAAAAATAGGTTACTATAACTTACTAGAATATTCAAAAAAGCTAAACTGTAAGCTAGCTATATCGCTCGTTCGCTCGCTCTCTCTCTCTCCTATCTCCTCTCCCCGTCCACGGCACGCAGATCAACCGCTGAAATTTGCTTTTATTGCTGGGGCGTAGCCCGCCCTCGCTCCAAAACTTCCGGGCATAGCTGTACAGATTTCTATTTTGTCACCGAGTACCGAATACGTTAGGGAGGACCTTTCTGGCCAATCACAGATTGAACGTTTTACCACTAGAGACACTTTTGAGCCAGATTCTTAAAGTTTATACTTTTCTGCGCCGACTGCAGTAATTTGTGAAGATTTGGACCAGGATCAATGAGTAATACTTAGAAAAACCCAAATGTATCAGTTATCATCTAAAATAAGTGGTTTTAGTGCTTTTTTTAAGGAACTGGCGATTCCCAGGTAGGACACTGCCGTTGTACCCTTGAGCAAGGTACTTAACCTGAATCCCTTCAGTATATATCCAGCTGTATAAATGGATAATATGTTAAAAAAAATGCTAAAAAGTTGTGTAAGTTGCTCTGGATAAAAGCGTCTGCTAAATACCTGTAATGCAATGTGCATATGCATGTACTCCCCATACACACTTTGGCGAACTTGGATACAACGCATGATTAATTTCACACTGCCCCAGATCTATTAAAAAAATGAATAAATAAACAAAATAGGAATACACAGTTGATTCTTCAGACATTCACGTTTTTTGCAGTAAATAGCTAAAAGCCTGCATGATACACAGCCTGCCCTCTACCGTCCTTGAATCTGACTCAGGTTTCTTTTTACTGTTGTGCTGTGACACCCCCACTCCGGCAACATCAATAACTACTGACCTTGACCCTTGACCCCCAACATCTTTTTAGAAAGATAGCAACCCTCCCCCGTACGGCCCCTTCACGCGCGCCGTAGAACGGGATTGTTCTTTTTACCGCGATGCATCAAGCCCCGCCTTTCCTTCCTCCTCCGGCCGAAGGCCCCGCCCCCTCTCCTCTCCCAGTGATACGGGCTGAATGGCCCATCACGTCCGAGACTCACAACAAGAGTGGCGTGAAATTGCACACCAGTCATTAGTGGCCGGGGTTACTTTTTAATCACATGGGGGGACCAAGTAAACACATAATTATAAAAAGAATGAGTTTGTGATGCGCCGGCGCGGTGCTGGATGGCTCGTCTGGGAGAGGGTCCAACGGTGTGGGGGGGGGGGGACTGCCCGCCTTCCCAGAGTGCACTGCTGCATGCGGTTTTTGCGGGATGGAGAGTAGAGGTCAGCCAGTCAAAGCGGTACCCAGCTACGGCCTGTGGCCATTAGAAGGGTTTAGATACTGAGGGACAGGCGGGTTGGGGTAGGTCGGGTTAGGGACAGGCGGGTTGGGGCAGGTCGGGTTAGGGACAGGCGGGTTGGGGCGGGTCGTGGTCGGGTTAGGGACAGGCGGGTTGGGGTGGGTCGTGGTCGGGCTAGGGACAGGCGGGTTGGGGCGGGTCGGTTTAGGGACAGGCGGGTTGGGGAGGGTCGTGGTCGGGTTAGGGACAGGCGGGTTGGGGCAGGTCGGGTTAGGGACAGGCGGCTTAGGGCAGGTTGGGTTAGGGACAGGCGGGTTGGGGCGGGTTGTGGTCGTGTTAGGGACAGGCGGGATGGGGCGGGTCGGGTTAGGGACAGGCGGGTTGGGACAGGTCGGGTTAGGGACAGGCGGGGTTGGGACAGGCCGGGTTAGGGACAGGCGGGTTGGGGAGGGTCGTGGTCTGGTTAGGGACAGGCGGGTTGGGGCAGGTCGGGTTAGGGACAGGCGGGTTGGGGCGGGTCGGGTTAGGGACAGGCGGGTTGGGGCGGGTCAGGTTAGGGACAGGCGGGTTGGGGCGGGTCGTGGTCGGGCTAGGGACAGACGGGTTGGGGCGGGGCGGGTTGGGGACAGGTGGGTTGGGCAGGGGCGGGGTCAGGTTATGGAAAAGCGGGTTGGGCAGGGGCGGGGTCAGGTTACGGACAGACTGGTTGGGCAGGGGCTGGGTCAGGGCGGGGTGAGCAGACGAGGAAATGAGACATACATGGCAGAGAACGAGTCCTTTGAGAGCACTGCTGAAAGAAGACCTCTCTCAGGGGGACGCCAGACAACAGCCCTCTGTACCCCATCCAGCTGGCAAACAGCTTTTCCCTGTCACACTGAGTCACTAACAACCCCTCCCCCCTCCATACACAACTATTTACAGCCTTAACTCTAACTCAGCTTTATAACAGTATTATCTAGAACGGTGTGCAGATATGAGTGACATTTACATTTTACAGCTGAGGCATTTTGTGCTTTTTCTCCTTAAAGCAAACTCATTTGACTGGAGGACCTGGGGGGGTTGGGGGTTTATAGCCCCCATGTGGCTGTTTGTTCTCTTGTTCCCTCCACCTTGCACCTGTACTGAGTATAAAAAAATAAAAATCCTACACACCGCTGTATCCACCACAGACCACCGACACATGGACAAAAGGCTCGGTTGATTGGATGAGCTGGCGGGAGCGGTGATCTTCATCGGGGTAAGGCGTTATAGGCTAGCAGAAAGATTACTGTATATTGTTAAAGCTATCTTATGAAGAACGCAATTGTGAGGTAATCGAAAAATAGCCTTTGGGAGCGGTGGGAGGTTCGTGGCCGTCTAACACGCGGCTTTGCGCGCATGCAGGTGATGAGCACATGTGTGCTCTCCCATTTGTGCGTGGGTTTCGAGACCCAGAGCCACAGAAGAACTCGACATAGCATTGGGGCTGCATCTCCTCAAGCCTGCGCTTCCTGCAGCCCGCAGATAAGTCCCGCGACCCCGCCGTGGAGCGTTGGGCGGACGCAGATTGACATTGCGGCGCCTCAGACAAAAGCCCGCCTAACCGTGGCGTTCCAGGAGCGGAGCGGGGAAGCAGGGGGGGGGGTCGGAACAGAACCACCACCTGAGGTGGTAGGGAAATGGGGCCACTCACCCCCACCCACAATGACCCCCCCATCCCCCCCGGATCACCCCGTCACCTCATCACCGCCGGTCAATTACGGCTACAATAATGAAGCGGCAGAAGCGGGGAATGGGTGCAGGCCATAGGGTGATGGGTGCAGAGCGAGAATGGAGGCGCAGCCTGAATTGGAGGGGGGGCTCATCTCTGCTGCTCATTCTCCTGCAGAGAAAGGAGAGCTGTGCACTGACGAGGCCAGGCCATACATTGAGGGAAATGTAAGACTTCAATCAAACAGGAGCAGTGATAAGTGTCACAGTAACAGCAGCAGATTAATAGAGGTCATTTGCCGATGGGGCGGGGGGGCAGGAGTCAAGGTCACACTGGGAAAGTTTTTACAAGAGTGTAAAGACTTCTCATTCATCCATGAACATACACACACACACACATGTACACACACACGCACACGCACACACAAACACGTACACACATGTACACACACATGTATATACACACACACACACACACACACACACACACACACACACACACATACACATACACATATACCCACACACACAAACAAACACCATAATACACATACACATACACACAGAAATGCAACCCCCTCTGCATTTAGCTATGGATACCACATGAAAGGCTGAATACCTCATTCTTGTCAAGGCCAAGAATTTCAGCACAACAATAACACAGTACTAGCTAAATCATCAACCTACAGAACAACAGCAGAGATAATAAAGCACCACTGTCAGTGTAATCCCTGGCGTACACCAAGCTAATGTAAATTTGTTGTATATCATGCAAATATATTGTTTATACATTAAGGGGTCTATTTACTAAAGGTTTGTGTGTACAAAATCACATGTAAAACTTACCACCCGCAAAAAAATCGCCCGAGGTGATCAACTTACGAGGTGGAAATAGGACTGCGCGTGTTAAAATTGAAAGTTACATGGGTTTTTTGGTTTTTGCGGGTTTGCCTGAACGGATATGCAAAATTGGGCGCACCTACGATATTTCGCAAAATAGTGGGAGGAGGTCATGCAACTTACCTTTGCATGTGTAAAGTCATTTACTAAGCCCGAAAGCAAGTTTAAGAAAGGTATTTGTACAGGTTGGCACGAATGGCAAACCCCCACTGATGCACATCAGCCTGGATGATAAATGATACCTTGGGTTATGAGAACCTACAATTTAATTAAGGGGCAATTTGAATTAATTTACAAACCAAAATATTGATTCCTGCACTTTCTCATTCTTAATGAGAGCATATTTGTGTGAATCTTTCCACCCTCTCTCTCTCCCTCCCTACCCACCTCTGTCCCCCTACTGGCCAGAAGAGGTACATCAGCAGGGTAAATACTCCACTTAAGACTGTGCCTTCGGACACTTCCAGCCAAATTTGGATGATTAGGCCTAAGTGGCTCCTGTCAGAGATATCATACGCTGATTAAATCACGTCCTGTCTCGCCCATGCTGCCCACACTCCATGACAGGGAGGGAGAGAGGGAGAGACAGAAAGAAAGGCAGACTATTAATAACCATCCATTTCTGACAGCTGCCCTGGGCAGGATGCTCTCCTTTATTTATCTATTTATTTCTGAGAACAGCACTGTCCTTCCTCCCTCTCTCTCTCAGTCCTTTCTTTCACGATCGTTCTCTTTAACTCAAACTCAAATGATGCTTTATTGTGAAACGATTGTGGTTGAGTCCCTTGTTGTGTTGAGTACAGTGTGTATGGTTTAATCCCTTGTTGTGTTGAGTCCAGTGTGTGTGGTTGAGTCTCTTGTTGTGTTGAGTAACATGTGTGTGGTTGAGTCTCTTGTTGTGTTGAGTAACATGTGTGTGGTTGAGTCTCTTGTTGTGTTGAGTCCAGTGTGTGTGGTTGAGTCTCTTGTTGTGTTGAGTCCAGTGTGTGTGGCTGAGTCTCTTGTTGCGTTGAGTCATGTGTGTGTGGTTGAGTCTATTGTTGTGTTGAGTCCTGTATGTATGGTTGAGTCTCTTGTGTTGAGTCCTGTGTGTGTGTGGTTGAATCCCTTGTTGAGTTGAGTCCAGTGTGTGTGGTTGAGTCTCTTGTTGCGTTGAGTCATGTGTGTGTGGTTGAGTCTATTATTGTGTTGAGTCCTGTGTGTATGGTTGAGTCTCTTGTTGTGTTGAGTCCTGTGTGTATGGTTGGGTCTCTGGTTGTGTTGAGTCCTGTGTGTGTGGTTGAGTCCCTTGTTGAAGGGTACAATGGCAAAGCCCAGCTGGGAACGGAACCCAGTTACAAGCCCAGTTCACTCGCCATATGCTACACACTACACTGCAGCCATATCTACGCTATACTATACTGCAATTCAATGGAGCTTTATTGGCAGGACAATCAGGGCACTATTGCCAAAGCATAACACCAGGCAAACTTAAGACGGCACTGTTAAACATACACATTGTAGACTCTCTCTATTTGAATATTTAAATGTAAGTTTGCTTTGTTTATTGCTGCCAATGAAAGCATATGTCACAATTAAGGAGCAACAATAGCCTAGCAGCAGTAGTATAAATACACTAGCTACCGCTAATCATGGTAACATTAGTACTTTAACCTCTCGCTCCTCCCCCAGTCCCTCTCTTTCTCCCTGAGCATACTTAAGGAAAAGCCTCCATATTGATCTGTATTGTGAGTGTGGTCAAACAGTTAGCAGCCCTTCTGAGAGAAGATAGAGACCTGTCACTGGAGAGGAGGTTAGGAGGGAGGGTGAGAGAAAGAGAGGGTGGAAACAGGGGAGGCATGGCCCTTTCACACTGACCTCTGGGGCGGTTGAAGTGTCGAAAAAATAGGTGAAAAGTATGTAAGCTGAGGGTGGAGGGGGAGAGGCGGAGGGTGAGAAGGTTAGACAGGGACACACCTGTGGGGGGCGAGGGGCGGGGCACCTGTGTTTCACTGGGACAGATGAGCTCTGCAGCTGCAGGAACTAATCACTCAGAGTGCAGGGGATTCAGGGCACAGCAGTCACCTTCAATGTGCGCTCAACTCAGGGAGGGGTGCTGGCTGCGTGCGTGCGTGCGTGCGTGCGTGCGTGCGTGCGTGTTTAAAATGTCCCCATGAGAATAGAAAAGGTTGTCAAATGCTCCCTCGTGGGGACTCGGGAATGGTCCCCATGAGGGAACTGTTTTCAGGTTAGGGGTTGGGTTTAGGGCTAGGGTTACAATTATGGTTAGGGTTAGAATTAGGGGTCAAAGGTTAGGTTTAGGATTTAGGGTTAGGGCTAGGGTTATGGTTTAGGGTTATGATTGGGGTTAGGTTTAGGAAGTCCCAATAATGATAGGAATACAAGGGTTAGGTTTAGGTTTAGGACGTCCCCACAAAGATATGAATACAGGACTGTGTGAGTGCGCGTGTGTGCGTGCGAGTGTGAGAGTGCGTAGTGTGTGTGCATGAGTGCACGTGTGCGTGTGTGTGTGCGTGTGTGTGTGAAAGAGGGAGAGTGTGCGCGTGTGTGAATGAGTGTGCATGTGTGTCTGTGTGTGTGTGCATGAGTGCACGTGTGTGTGAGTGAGAGTGTGCGTGTGTGTGTGTGCACGTTTGCGTGTGTGAGAGTGTGTTTGTGTGCGTGTGAGAGAGTGTCTGTGTGTGTGAGTGTGTGAGCGTGTGAGCGTGTGAGAGAGTGTGTGTACATGTGCATCTGTGTGGGAGGTGAGGGTCAGGAGAATGACAACAATGCACTTTCACTGTCAACCACACGAGAGAGAGAGAGAAAGAGAGAGAGAGAAAGATAAAGAGAGAGAAAGAGAGAGAGATAGAGAGAGAGAGAGAGGGGGGGGGGGCAGGGAGGGGGTGACAAATCCCTCCGCACATTAACACAGGAAATTAATAAAATAAAACAAAAATGAGTAAATCGATGAATATGCTTTTTAAATTTGAAAGCCTTGCGCCCCCCTCCCCTCCCTCCCTGCCTGGCTTGCAGTGACCTGAACAGGGCAGAACAATGAGCAGTTCAGGGGCCTGAAACAAAGCGTTTTCATCAGACAGAGAGCTGCCATAATGCTCCACAATAAGCAGCTACAATACCCACATAATCACTTAATCCACAGAATTATTTACAACACCTTTAAATTATGATTGCATGGCAGGGGCGGGCCCAAATTAAACACTGGGGTTTACGAACTGCAACTGTGGCCGAGGCCAGGGATCCAACCACCACACACACACGCACACACACGCACACAAGCACACACATGCACATGCACGCACACACACACACACACGCATGCACACACACACACTCATGATTCACATATAAACATGCATATACATACATATGCACACATCTGCATACATATAATGACATGGAAACACACACATAGGGTTACATCTACCCTCCCCTATGTTCACATGCACTCAGCTAAGCTAACCACATAGCTGCTCATCAATGCCATGAGAGAGGCCTTTAACCCGGCCTGGTCTCCCTGTGCCACAACCTGCACCTTCACCTGACAAAACTCTGGAAATATAAAGACTATTATGTTATCTTAGAAGGGCAACCCAAATTCTCACAGCCGTCCAGCCTGTCCAGCAAACTCTGGCCTGGCCTGGCCTGGCCAAAAACAATTTTACCTCTCAGTGATATACAGTATACTGATAATTAGCAAAGCAATTTAGAAGTATAAGAATGTTGTCCTTGGAATATAACTTTCTATGTACACTATATTCATTCTATTTTCCAATTCAATGCTGAAAAAGTTGTTTCTATGTTTGAAGTATCGGTAAATACATTGCAGAAAACCAAGTCTTCCTAATACATTCCAAGTACCTTTAAAAATACATTTAAAAAATGTTTTAAAGTTCAATAAATGCTTTACAATTACCTTTAAAAGGCATTAATTACGTAGCTTTAACACACTACTACTGGATTCACTGCTGCTCTTATGTGGTCTCTGTTCAAATCAAATATTAGCTTACATGGCTTTCTAATAAAACTTGATGGAAAATAAATGCGGGAGAGTCCTTTTATGTTTTTAAATAACCAACAGTTGTGGGGTGATTTATTTTTTCTGAGAGTTTTTAAAAACAAATTTCCACATCAGACTCATTTTCATAGAGCGGGTCACAAATGGTTTCAATTCTGTACTAAACCAAGGTATTTCCAAATCCCTAAAATAAAATAATACCTGAAAAACTGCCAGTGAAATACTCAAATAGAGAGCACAGTGTGTAGTGCATCATGAATGTATCCTCAAATACTTTGAAAATGTATTAACAACCACAGTCCTGAGCTAAAAATACATTTATTTGAAATACGCACTTGACAAAGATCTGTATGGGGTACAGGAACAGTGTGGCAAGTGTCCAGTTTCCAGAAGCCCCGAGGTCATCTGACCCCCGTTCGCACAGGCCCAGCTGATAATCGTGCGTAGAGTGGGGCACATTGGGAAGCAGGCCCATGACCCTATTAGAAACCCCACAGATGACCAGTCTGGGAAGAGCGGCAGTGAGGGCTGTGGCGCATAAACTGAGTCTGAGGTGGAGCTGAGTGGACTTCCTGCAGTTGATGCTGTGCTGCCATTTTAACTGATCCATTCAACATGGCCTGGATGAGACCTTGCCCTCCAAATCTATGATGCTGGGAAAGCAAGAGAAGTGCTCTCTCTTTCTCTTTCTATCTCTATCCCCCCCTCCTCTCTTTCTCTATCCCTTTGCCCCCTCTCTCTATCTCTTTCCCTCTCTCTCTGTCTGTCTGTCGGAAAAAAAGGAATTTTTAAAGGCTGGTTTAAGCATTTAAAAGGCTCAAAGCAAATGCAAAAAAAGAGGGCAAAAAAAAGAAAAGGAGGAGGGGAATATGAGAAGAGGCCGATGAGGGGCTTCAAACGGCGCCCCTGAAAGGCAGGCTCTGCCCCTCCATCAGATACGGGCGCGCGGGGAATTATGGAATTACAACGGCGGCTTCAGATGGGCACGGCACGCTTCTCCGGGCCTTGATCCCGCGCCTCCGATCGCGGCGGAACATTTCCCACATGAGAGCCTCCCTCGTTTGCACAAACGCCCTTCTGATATGCTGATCACAGGCGGCAGGAGCAGGGGAGGGCTAATAGCGTGTCCACCGCGCACGGCCTGCTGATGTACACGTACGCTAACGCGCCTAGAAACGTGCTTAGCCACACTGACGTGGCCAGTGCCACACACTAACACTGGAGAAAATACGTGTGCTGAGATACTTTCCATACACTTACTTCCACAGCGAGTACCACATAACAGCTCACATGTATGAAATCTGTGTGTGTGTGTGTGTGTGTGTGTGTGACACTGATGCAGCCTGTCTCAATCACTGTGATACACTGGTGTGTTCATAACGCAAGAAACCGTAATCAAATAAAAACATCAACGTGTGCTTCACTGCTCCCGCCCCCCTCCTCAAACCTGCCATAGTTATTGGCCTAACTGCCCGTCCCGCTCCACCCCCCACCCCCGGCGACTTGATTAGCCGTTGGTCAGGGCGGATGGAGCGTCCAGCGGCGTTTTTCAGCCTGGCCTCTCATTACCTCTGTCCAGGGCTGCCCCCTCCGCCTATAGTAAAACCTGGGTTAATCTGCCCATTGTTCTACTCTGGGGGGTCCTGGTCCACCCCTGTGGCTACAATTCCAGCTTTCTGACAAATCCCCAATCAGTGGCTCGCCCCTGGGCCCGCACCCTGCGGCAGATTAACAGGTGCGGCGTCCCACTCCGGAGGGGCAGGGGGCTGGAGATTTAGGAATCCCACACCTGTCCATTCAATGGAAACTGAGAGTCGGGCAGGGCAGGATAATGAGGTACAGTAAGAAAGGGCCAGGCTGGACATTAATCACATGCTGGGATCTCCAATCTGTCCTGGGGAACAAGCGTGCTGCCAAATAACCCCCCCGACACAGACAAGAACACAATACCTGCAGCTCGCCTGCTCTAACACAGAGCACACAACACCTACTGCAGAGCCTTTTCATCCAATAAGAGCCTGTGTTGCTGCATTGAAACTTTTCATCCAATAAGACAATGCGTTACTGCACTCAACCTTTTCATCCAATAAGAGCCTGTGGTATTGCATTGAAACTTTTCATCCAATAAGAGCCTGTGTTGCTGCATTGAAACTTTTCATCCAATAAGAGAATGCGTTACTGCAATCAACCTTTTCATCCAATAAGAGCCTGTGTTGCTGCATTGAAACTTTTCATCCAATAAGAGAATGCGTTACTGCAATCAACCTTTTCATCCAATAAGAGCCTGTGGTATTGCACTGAGCCTTTTCATCCAATAAAAATGTGTGTTCCTGCACTGAACCTTTTCATCCAATAAGAGCCTGTGTTAGTGCACTGAGCCTTTTCATCCAATAGAAATGTGTGTTACTGCACTGAGCCTTTTTATCCAATAAGAGCTTGTGTTAGTGCACTGAGCCTTTTCTTCCAAAAAAGAGCTTGCGTTACTGCACTGAGCCTTTTCATCCAATAAGACTGCTGAGCAATGGAGGACCAGGAGTGTAAGCCCCACCCCTCTCCCTCCTTAACTTCTCTCTACACCGTTTCGATTAGAGGCCACAAGAACCAGTGCTATAACACTTCCCGAGGTCATCAAATGCCAGAGATTACACACTAACGCAGCGCGAAAAGACTTGGACTTAGATTTCATCAATATTTGTCCTCAATATTTGGAAAAAAAATGTATAAAATCAATCAAGTGTTTGTTTATTTCTCTTTCACAAACACAGTTTGGGGAGTTAATAATGGCGATTGCTACACTGATGCAGCCTGTCTCACTCACTGTGATACACTGGTGTGTTCATAACGCAAGAAACCGTAATCAAATAAAACCATCAACGTCTTTTAAATTATGGCGAATCGCCACTCGCCATTCTTTGTGGAAAAAAGAAAGGTGACACGTGAAACTGTGCCTTTCATGTATGTGATTATGAGTAGAGCTCCTCAAAGGCTGCTGTTAATTAAAGCTTCAGTGGAAACAGGTGCATAACACCCCTAACAAGGACACCAATGTTTTCCCTGTGTGCATCTTGACTTGTTATACTACGTAAATTACGCCTACACGCCTAAATTATACGTGAAACAGAATGAAAGAGTGAGAAATTACACCTCTTCAGATAGACTGCTGTACGCTGCTCATGTAAAGCCTTAGCCATAATGAGAGCAGGGCCTAGGTGGAAATATCTGTGCACAGAGGGGTCGCAACCCTCTTGGAGAAGGGGGGGGGGGGCAGGTTGGCCCCAGGAGCCTACTGCAACACCCACCTCATGTCATGACAAACACGATGATGAGCACAAACAGAGAGACAGAGGGAGAGAGTCAGAGGACTGGTGGATTCAGGGGGGGGGGGACACTGGGATGCTCAGGAGGGTAATTAATCAACTGCTCGACTCCACCAACAATGTTGGGGGAACACACTAGCCCCCACCCCCATAAAGGGTGCTTATACGGAGCCCAACATCCCTCTCTTTCTCCCCTGTGCCCTCCCTTCCTCCCTCTCCCTCTCTGTGAAAACACCTTTCTAAGTAGCTCCAGGGGTTAATGACAGTTAGGGAGATTAATGTAAAATGTTTATTCTCTGACAGTGGCTGCATTTGCATACCCCTGTCTGCGCTCTGAATAGGACCACTCGTCGGGAGATTCGCGTGCGAGCGTCTACTCTGCTCAGCTTCGAGAGCACAAGTGTGTGTGTGTGCGTGCGTGTGTGCGTGTGTGCGTGCGTGTGTGCGTGCGTGTGCGTGTGAGAGAGAGACCGTTATCATATGCGTTTATGATTATGTGTAGGTTGCAACCAACTGAAAAATTCCACCAATTCAGCTCCCACTCGAGAACAAACAAGCGGGCCAGTGGTGTTTATGTAGCCGCACTCAGCATAGCGCAGGGGGGCATGGTGGTGAAACCTGCCCATCGGCTGCGTGCGTATACCGGCAGAGATAAATACTAATAATACCAGTCCCTTCAGGTTCTTTTTTCCCCCTTTTTAATAAGGCAAACACAGAACAGATGCATAGCGTGTGACGTGTTTGGGTAATGGCATTACTGATACGTGCCGTTTGTGAGGCTTTCCACAGAGGAGCCGAACGGAGAGCGGGTACATGTGCACTGGAGTACAGGTGCACAGGTTTGGGGGGGGGGGGGGGGGGGGGGGGGAGCATATGGACTGAGTGGGCTGCTTCACATGCATGGGGCCTCAGAGTGGTGTTAAGTCCTGGAGAAGAGTACTGCAGGGCCGGGATTAGGGAAGAGAGGGGCCGGGGGGGGGTTAGTCTTTCGCACACGAAGGGGGGAGACACGCTCGACAAAGGCAATCACGTATGCATTGAAAAATCCTTCTCGCTGCAATTATTCATCGGCAGGGGCAGGCGATACAGCGAAGCGTGTCGTTTTTGCGGGGAGACAGAGAGAGAGAGAGAGAGAGAAAGGCAGAGGAGAGGGGAGATTATGTGAGGCAGGTCACCATCTCACTCCCTCCCCTCCACTGCCATCCTGCTCCACCTGGCCAACCAACTGTACAAGTCTAGAGTTATGACTCACTTAAAGAGCAACCCCCACCCCCCAAACCATCTGCGTGAACCTTTAAAGTCCAACTTGGTGTTGGGTGCTGGTTTGAGTTTGTTAGAAAGCAGAAGAGGTAGCCACGGCTAGCTAACCTCCATTTGCTCAGCCAGGTTCAGCGTTGAAAAATTGGCTGAGGGGTGGGGGGAGGTACACATATTACGGAGCTCATAATTAAAGAGCGTTGGAGCCGTGTTCAGGGTCCACGATCTGGGCTGATGTAACCTGCAGACAAGTCGAATCCACAAGTTAAATATAAACATTCAATTAGGTGTGCGGAGCTTAACAATGCGGCAGGAAGAGATGGGTTTCCCGCTGGGCTTTTCTGGAAAAAACTGCAAAATTCAAAAGATTTTTTCTTTCCTCACTTCTGTGATCTGAATACAAAAAGGGTGGGGTGATAAAATGGATCCCCGTTTTCTGCCCTTGACCCCCAACCCCCAAAAACCAGGCTCCCCAACCCAGACGGGAGTACGAAGGGCGGAGACGATGTTGCCGTTGACCCTGTAGTTGGCTTAGCGCTCCTTGGCCACGGAGGCCAAGAGAGCCTACGAGCGATACCCTGTGTGTGTTTGCGGTCTTCCCTTCTGAGGTTACAGCGCCACCCACTGGCTCACGGCTCCGCCCCATCTTCCTGCCCCTTGAGGGAGCGTACCAGATGGGCCCGACTGCACACGGTCGCGTTCAGCTAGCGAACGCCAACCACAAACCGTGACCCCCCGACCTCAAAAACACCCTCCGGCCTCTCTGCCAGGCCTGTGACTGCAATAGAGCTCCGTAATCCCACCCACTTTGGTGACGAACGTCTGGTGCCACTTTTCGGAAAAAATATAATGGGAATCAATGGACTGAAATATATTTTTTTCCCTATATTCAGGTAGCTAGACGTTAAAAATTTATAAAATTGGTCATTTGAAATTATGTCCAACAAATAAACAACAAACACATTTTCAAAAAACAACTAAAACGAATACAACATCGGGCTACTCGCTCACCACCACTGCTGGAGTGAAAGCCATAAAGCTGACACTTTCGACATGGCCAGACTGATAGTGATTCTCGCCCTTGGTGATACTCTTAGTTTCACTTCCGTAATAAGACAAAGTGATAGCCATTTTCGCAAGCAGAGCGGCTGGTAGCTACGTCTTTGGCCGGTAGCTACTTCCATAATAAGTTACAAGAGCAGACCGAGTGATTTTGGCTAGCTGAGCAGCCGGTAGCTACTGTGTACTAGTAAAAGCGGGAGCTGGTGATGTACGACCAGGGATTCTGGGTAGTGTAGTTATGTTTCTCAAACTCTGTTAATTATACAATTAAAATTTGATTTAAACGCAGTGGTGAGTATATAATGAACTTTGTATCACATATATGTCAAAGTTTTGTCAAAGAGTGACTGAAAAATCCCGAAGTGGGGGCAGGTAATGGCTTCCGGCAGTCTTCCGGGACCAGCCAGGGACAGGAGGGGGCGGGACTACTGAGCTCGATAAGAGCTTCATTCATGTACAATGTGCCACGTAAGTCAGACAACACTCACAGTGACTGGTGCTAGGGTAGTGCAAGAGGAAGGCATCGCCAGTGAGCCCACACATCACAACCATGAACTCACTTCCAAGGACAAACAGGAAGTCCTACCAAAAGTATCTTACTCCTACCCCAGTCGTAAACCCCAAATCCACCCCTCCCATCAGTCCCAATCCCTTACCAGACTCCTCAGAGAGTTAGAAAAGGATGTGGAACATCCTGGATAAGGTTTGGATAAGGCAGGGGGGCGTTGGCATTTTAGACAAACCTGCCTCTGGTGTCTCTGCATCCTGCCCCCCCACCACCCACCCCACCTCAGCCTTTTCAAAGCCGTTTCACAAGAGTACAGTGCTCACAGCACGTCTGCCTCGCTAGTTGCTACTCTGTGCATTTAAACCAACGGTACAGTTATATTACATTTACACATTGAGCAGCTGCTCTGATCCAGAGCAATTTACACATCCTCCTGGAACCCTGCAAAAAGAAAGCTTTAAGTGTCTGGGATGACAAAAACGTGTTGCTGTGAAATATTTTCAAAAATATTACTAATTTTATTTTTATTGAATGTCCCTTGTAGTGCAGGTTTCGGCATAGTAGAATATATGGTTCTTGAGATTATGACCAGAGACTCGTGTCCTCTACAGGGGACTGCCGAGTCTTAAGAGGATATTAATGCATTAAAAACAGCAACAAACAGCGCTGATGCTGGGTCATAACCCACAGCAACAGTCAGTAATTCATATTACAACATAGTACACTTTTAGAAAAAAATGGTTCTGAAACGGTTCTTTGCCTTGTCTCCACCGGGGAACCCTTTTTAGTCCTTTTATGGAACCCTGTATGGTTGGTGTGAAAGCTCCAAAAGAACCCTGGAACTAGGTAGGGCTCCTCTATGGAAACACATAGGAGTCTTTCTCCTCAGAGTGTAGGTCCAGGAGGGAAACCGAATGTAGAATTATTAGGAAGCAGTTGGTTAGGGCCTGGTTTTCGGTTTTCCCAAAGAGATATAATGTACAATAATCAAATTAAAATGAACAGGGTGGTACAGCGAGTGCCATAAAAAGAGGTCCTACTTTGTCAACTTTATCATTTTATTTATTTTTTGTTTTTTCTTTTGCTTATTCTGTCGTATCCTTCTGTTAAGCACTTTCAGTGAATAGTATTGCAATGTGCATATTACTATCAGAAATATATGTTGCACTGTCCGAAAGTGAGCAATAAACATAAATGTAGAAGTCACTTCCTGTTGAAACAATAATTTTCCCTTACTTATAATAACCGACCGTAAGTAAAAAAAATAAATACATTGTTTATTTATTTTTATTTTTTTAAAGCGGTAAGAATAACAGTCACAGATAGATAATGACACTGTAACATTATTTCAACTTTGGCCTAAGGAGGAGTAGGAGTAGAGAGCAAAGAGGTCACTCCTCTGGGGGCCACGCCCAGCACTGGGGTCTCTGGTCCGGGGCCCCCAGAGGACCTCGCAGCCCCTCATTAACGCCGATAGACAGGGGAGAGACGGCAGAAAGGTGAGCAAAGCGCGCACTCCGGAAAACAATCCCTGCCAGTCAATGGGAAGTGACATTTTTATGACCTGACGATTGTTTAGCGCCTCGTCGGCTTTGCCATCCGGCGGGGACCGCGGAGACCGGGTGGGGGACAAGGGCTTGTGGCGGGGGGGCCACGGGGGAGAAGAGAGCCAGCTCTCTCAGAAAGAGTAAAATAAGTGGAAACAGCTGAAGAAGAAAAAAAAAAACACAGAAAAGGCACAGCATTTGGAAAAGGAGCACGATGGGGAACGAGTCACACTTGGGTGCAACACGTTTCTTCTCACCCTCTGAAAAGCAGCGGCGAGGTTTGAGACGAGGTGAGGAGGTAAGAGTCTGCTGCTTTTACCCCCCATCTTCCTTTTCCCTCCTGACTTTCATTCACACCGAGCCAAAAAATTATTTTAAAAAAAGAACAACAATCGCCGAGCAAGTCCTCTAGGAGAACTGGTCTTGTGTGTTAGGTCGCAGGTACATGAAAGAGATGAGCGTACCTTTCTAAGCAGAGACAGTTCATCTCCTGCTGGACTTCCTTGGTGTCGCAGAAGTTACATAAAATATCAAGGGAAAGGCCACGCTTAGTTTGCCCTATTTTTTTGTTCATTTGTTTTAGTTCTTTTATAATCCTCTTTTTATTGTATTTTAATTTGATTTGATTATTTGTTTTGGTTTAAATCTTTTAGGTATGGTATATCCTTGTTCTATTTTCTGTTGTTTTTAGCATTTTATTTTGGGAAAGCATTTTGAGTTACAGACAGAGGAATGCTGGACAAATAAAGATTGACGATGATGAAGACAATTACTATTGCTTATTTATGCAACTGATAACATTTCTGTGACTGCCTCCTATACTGTTAATGGGATCACTCATAGCAAATATAAAAATGGCCAACTATGTGCCAAACACAATTTATCTGAAATTGACATTAACAAAATAATAATTTCTATAATTTTTTAAAAAGTCCATGTCATCTTTTATTTCTAAGAAACAAAAATATGAAAAACAGGGTTTTGAAAACTTGGATTTGGTATGATGACAATTATAACTGCCGACTGAGGCCGAGGTCATGTAAAAAAAGAGAGAAAAAGAGCGAGCTAGATAGTGCATGAGGTGAGCGATAGAGATTCTGGAGACGCTGCAAGTCAATTCAGCCATTATGCAGGAAATGAGTCTTTGTACTTAAACAGCTGTGTGTAAAACATGTTCAGAGATTCATCAGGGCCAGTCTGAGAAGAAAAAGCTCTCTAATCTTCCAGGCAGATTGCTCTCGCTTTAGGGGTGCCTTCGGAACTTCGGAGCCGCGTCTAAAAGCTTAAATTAGAGGCTGTGAATATTGCATGTTTATAATGCATCTTCAGAATATGTGAGGATTTGTGTACACCTTGGGAAGTCCCTCAAGGCCGTATAATTATGGGCATGTTTCACCTCAGCTAATTAGTTAAGAAAATCCCACGTGTGCAAAAGGCTTTACAATCCATTTATCTCTGTCTGTCTCATTCATGTCCTCTCTCACTCTCTCTCTCTTTCTCTCTCTCATTTCAGAAACATACGCGTCTAACTTTTGACTGACTGCCCTCTGGACCTCTGTGGCTTCACTTATGTGTAAGATGTGTTGTGAACACGTAAGCATGTGCATGTGCATGTGTGTATATATACACACACGCGGAGATATGTGTGTGTCTATGTGTACATGCCTGAGCATGCCAATGTGTACTTATTGTTGGTGTGTAGATATGCTTTTCATGTGTTTGGAGTGTGCGCATGCGTGAGCGTGTAAATATACGTTTGCCATCTGGATGCAAGCCTGCTTTTTTGTGTGCACACGCAGGTGTTGGTCTTTTGTTTTTGTGTGTGTGTGTGTATGTGTGCATGCCTGTGTACATGCATGCGTGCTTGTGTGGGCGTGCGTGTGTGTGTGTGTGCATGCGTGCATGTCTGTGTGTGCGTGTGCGTGTGTGTGTGTGTGTGTGTGCGCTACAATAGAGTAAGTGCAGTAATATTGACAGGTACATTGTGCTGATTGTGTTTCCCTGATAAACAGCAGTATGAGGGGTGTGTGTGTGTGTGTGTGTGCGCGCGGGCATGTTTAGCCTACTTCATGGGAACTAAATGTCCCCATGAGGATAAAAAAGTTCTGAAATGCTCCCTCGTGGGGACTCGGGAATGGTCCTCATGAGGGAAAAGTTAATTTTAGAGTTAGGGGTTGGGTTTAGGGCTAGGGTTACAATTATGGTTATGGTTATGGTTATGGTTAGGGGTCAAAGGTTATGTTTAGGGTGAGGTTTAGGATTTAGGGTTAGGGCTAGGGTTATGGTTCGGGTTACGTTAGGGTTAGGTTTAGGACGTCCCCACAAAGATATGAATACGCGGCTGTGTGTGTGTGTGTGCTACAGTAGAGTAAGTGCATTGCAGTAATATTGACAGGTACACTGTGCTGATTCTGTTTCCCTGATAAACAGCAGTATGAGGGGCATGTGGCCTCATCAGGGGACCACACAGGGAACCGTGCTGTCATTCTCTCTTTATAAAGATAAATCAAATCACCTGATTAAAGACACACAGCAACTGACTATTTCTGTCACACTCTCTCTCAGGAAATCACTAAATCACAATAATGTGGCGAGCCTGCATTGTCTGTGTGTGTGTGTGTGTGTGTGTGTGTGCGTAGCGAGCATGTGTGAGTGCGTTTGTGTGTGCATGTATGTGCATGTGTGTGTGTGCGAGCATTTGTGAGTGCGTTTGTGGGTGTGTGCATGTATGTGCATGTGCATATGTACGTGTGCATATGCGTGTGTGTACGCGCATGCACGTGTGGTTGTGCGTGTGTGCGTGCGAGCATGCGTGTTGGTGTGCGTGCATGTGTGTGTGTGTCACGGCCCTGCTCACCTCTCTGCTGTGCTATATTCTGAGAGATGTCCTTATCCTCTGCTCCATTGTGGAATAACAATCCCAGCTGATGTCACTCAAATTAATGACTTTAGACTCCCTGGCAATTTCCCTGAAATTAGATTTAGACGGATAATATATAATACGCACTGAAAAGGGGGTTTGCTCTGTTTTAATTGAGATGGACGCAGGAACAGGCTCTGGTCAGATAAGAGGAGGCTCACAGCCTGGAGACATGGTTCCACTGAGGAGAGAGTGTACTCTAGTGGATCTGGGGAAAACCTGTGCAACGTGTGTGCCTCGTTCCCCCAATCCCCCCTCCCCCCATCTCCTGGCAACAAGAGAACACTCACATAGAGAAGCAGGAGTGATCCTGTACCCCGCCCCCCCTTAAGGTCACATCCGAAAAGCACTGGGACCTGACTCACCCTGGACGAGAAGAGTGGATGGAGGGGTAACACCCACCTATTAAGCACTGCACCTTGATTCTGTGGGCTGACTAAACCCAGAATGCATTGCAGGGGTGACAAAGAGACAGACCTTTCACCTATCTCAGGACTAAGTCTAAAGAGAGTGAGACAAAGAGAGAAAGAGTGAGAAAGACAGAGAGAGAAGATATATGGAGTGAAAGAGGGATATGAATTGAGAATATTGCCCTTGTCACAAGAGATCTGAACAATCTGAGTCAGATACACAGACTACATTAATTAGCATCACTGATATCTCCATTCACCTATTACAGGCTTGGCCAAAAAGCTCACCTCTGTTTGTTAATGTTCATAAGATCATTACTCCCTAAGGACACATTCATTACAGTATGTGCACCAAACTGTAATTAAAGTCTTTTTGTAGTTTTAATGCATCTGTCTGTGTCCTCTGTCAGTATATCATTTTCAGTATGCGTTTGTAGTCAGCGTTAGTATATATTTTTCAGTGTGTATATACTCAATCGATGTAAATATTTAAAATTTACCTGTGTGTACCTTTGAGTGTAATTAATGTCTGTATATACACCTATCAGCCACAAAATTAAAACCACTGACAGGTGAAGTGAATAACATTGATTATCTCGTTGTTGTTTTGGTTCGGTACTCTAGCACTTTGAGTTTGAAAGTATACAATGACAATGGATCTCTATGGGAATCGGGGGGTGAGACTGGATTTAGCTGTAAATTATGCTGGAACAGTATGGAGTGGTAAAATGGCTGTAAGTCATCAAGGGTCTGAGGTAACGAGCCTCAAACCATCACCCTGCTGCCAGATATGCAGTAGATATGGATGGATCACTTTAAGAATTGTTTCTCCTGACAAACATATTTCTCCTGACAAATTTTCCTATTTTTTATGGAAAAATAAGTCGGGAGAAGAAACCCTTCAAGTTGTCCATCCATATCTGTTGTATTTCTAGCAGCAGAGTGATGATTTAAGGCTTGTTTGATATGTCAGACCCTTGATGACTTAGAGCCATTTAGCCAACCATGTGTTCCGTACTGTTCCCGTGTAATTTACAGCTAAATCTAGTCCCAACCCCAATTCCCATAGAGATCCATTCAAATGCAGAGGTTATAGTATCGCTTGTAGGAGTACCAGAAAATAAGATATCAAGAGTCTTTTGATATTGTTGGGTCACAGACATCAGGAAGTCATGACATGCAAAAGATATGTGACCAAAAATTTAAAATGATTACTTTATTCTACATTATGTTAAACTATCCAATATTTTTTGATGGCCAAAAATGGGGAGGGGCTATTTACAAAAAGTTATATAATTTCTAAACGGTTTATCGATATGGATGAAAATACCCTCCAATTAAAGCTGACAGTCTGCACTTCATTGTCATTGTATCCTTTCAAACTCAAAGTGCAAGAGTACAGAACCAAAATAACAACGAGATAATCAATGTTATTCACTTCACCTGTCAGTGGTTTTAATGTTGTGGCTGATCAGTGTATATATATTTTAAATGTACCTGTGTGTGTACTTAATTTCTACATAGTTCTGAGCATACCTGTGTGTGTATTCTGTCTGCATATATTTTTGAATGTGCTTGTAGTCAGTGTGTGTTTGTGTGTGAGTGCGTGTGTGTGTGTGTGTGTACGCGAAGGCGAGTGTGCGCGTGAGCGTGCGTGTGTGTGTGTGTGTACGCCTCTGCGCTGTCCATCAGGCCTGGTCCTCGAGTGCTCTTTGAGCTGGAGAGGCAGCCATCATGACGAAAGGCCACAGAAATTGCACAGAAGAATGGGCTCTAAACATGAGCAATCCAAATCTCTCTTTCCCAGTTTTTTTTATTATTATTTTTTATTCCTGCACGGCTGCGTTTCTATTTTTTCCCTGAGATTTGCAGAGAAATGCATTACTGTGAGAGAGGCCCCCGCACCGCGTCTCCATACGACCACTTTAATGCACTAAGATGTTGTAGAGCAGGAACATTATCGATGTTTCTGTGGCAACACCGGCCTAAGCAGAGGATTATACCAGAAACATTCTTGGATCCAAACCGGTAGGGGAAAAAGAAGAAGAAAACAGACAGAATATACAGGATTTCGTATCTTCTGGGGGTATTAGTAAATCTAATAAAAATAGAGTCTAAAGCTGGTGGCACTGGTGAGGACTGGAGCATCATGGGAATGAAGGGAGAGGAAGTGAGGGAGAAAAAAAAAGGGGGGGGGGGGGTGGCAGGGGGGTGTAGAGTTGGGGGTAATAGGGGGCCGGGGGTAGGTGGGTGCTGGGGTAAGGAAGGAGCAGTAATGGAGCGAGTTGTTTGTCGCTGTTTCTTCTGCGCAAGGAGCGACGAAGCCGCAGCTTTTAAGTCTTCCAGAAAATCCTGATCCCCCGCTCTCCTCCATATCAATCAAATTTCCTTCCAAAATGATCATCTGTTCAGAAGAGATTATCTTTGCAAAACCCCATCTATCGAATTACAATAGCACTACTTTTATCCACCTACCCTGAATACCACAGCGGCCGAGGGTTTGTCCTCTGCTGTCCTGCTTTGCGTCTGCCTGCGTATGTGTGTGTGTCTGCCGCTGTGTAGATCCGTGGTTTCTTTGAGATTTGTGTGTGTGTGTGTGTGTGTGATTTCATTTTTCCACTGCATCTGTATATATTAAAGTATCGGTAGCCTTGAATGTTCAATTAATCCCAGCTCTAAAAACAACTATAATCTGTTTTAGATTCACTGAAAAAAACTATTATAAACAATGCTAATAGAATTTGGGACCAGTACGATCAGATTTTGAGTTCAGATAAATTAGAATTTCCTTTCTACTTATAAGGATTTCAGTGAAAGAAAAGCTAAACTGACCAATTTATCAGCAATGACTGGGCTACTGGCAAATTTGCGAAAAGATTAGCAAAACATTAAACGACAGAAAACAAAGGTCCCTTCGGTTCACACGCAACATCGTTTACAACACAAACTATTTCACAATGCTCACATTCGCCGAAATACAAAACACAAGACGTAAATATGAATTAATATACATAGATAAGGTGGAAAAAAAAAAGCTTAGGGTAGTTTGTGTGAATAAATAGCACGGGTCATTGGTCAGATAAAAAGTTACTTTGACTTCTAATTAAAATAATTACAGGCACTGCCAGCAATATTTAGTAGGAAAAATAACAATAACGGCCGTGTAAAAACAGCAATGGCCACCGCCATTGCTGCAGGCATTCCCCCCTGACTATTAACAATCAAAACAGTTCAATTTGGCTTTATCTGCAATACAGCAACACAGGCCTTCCTCCTGAAAGAACAGACCTTCGCCTCAGTACAATAGAACGGGAAAAGTGCAATGCTCCTTATTGGAGAAGACAGTGGAAAATGACATTGTGATGATGGTGTAATGAATATTGGGCAGTTCGGGAGCTAGCGGCAGAGCTCGGAATTTGCCGCACAATGGAAGCAATCAATATCCCCCCTCTCTCTCTCTCCGGAATCCCGAGTTTCTCGGATATCGACTTCGCTCCCACAAAAATAAATAAATAAATAAAAATTAAAAATTTAACATCCAAAGAGCTTTCACAGGGGTCAATCAAGTGTGAGCATAGGCAAAAACTGTAAGGCAAGTTTAAGTGTCAAGTTTTTTTTCTGTTGTCTGTTGAGCGTGTGTTGGGGGATTTTTTTTAATCAATAATCTAACAGTGTATTTTCTTCACTTGTTGTATTGTGTACGGTGTGAGTACAGCGAGCTTAGTTAATGGTTTTGCTGACCTTCTCATAGCATCCAAATATCATGATTTAACATACAAAATAAAAATAAAAAAGTCCACTAAATAAAGGTCTGTGTAGTGTCAATGCACTCCCAGCATGGCCTTGATCATTTTCTGGGTAAAAATAAAAAGAGCAAAAACAAAAACATCCCCATTTTTATGAGTGCATTATCACCCCCAAAAAGTAGTGACTGCTCCCACCTACAGGCCACAGTTAGTGGTGCAGGCTGGCATTTCCTGGGCTTGCTTGTCCTCTCCCTCTCCACAGCAGCTATTTTTTTGCAAACAGCAGGTGTCCCCACTATTGTTCAGTTTCAACCACAGGCAGCAGTCATTTTCATCTGCTAACAAGCACGCGGACAAAGTTTCGAAGCAAGGCAATCACTTTTGGGTTTTAGGAAAAGCAAAAGGCCATTTCTACAAAATCTGTCTGCTGCTGCAAAAAAAAGAGCAGGACAGAATATAAAGCTTGTGTTCATCTGTGCAATCAAAGTACAACACAGCTTTTCAGCGACTGCTTCGGCTTTCTGCTCAGCCTGGTATTCCAAGGCCCCTGTTGCCACTCACACTGATGTTTAGAGAAGAATAATAAATCACACAAACACGCACACATATGCACAAACACACACACACACACTATGCGCACACAAAAACAGAAATACAAACACGCACGCACCCAAACACACACACACACACACACACAGTAGACAAACGCACACCATGCACACACAACACACACACACAGGAACGCGCACACACACACACGGTTCAGTGATGGAAAAAACAACTCTGCGCTCAACGCTGCTTTGTGCGCCAGTGACCCAGATACACCCAGTCCATTAATAAAACACATCCTGGTAAACAGAGTAATGGAGTTCCCACAGAGCAAGATAATCAATTCCACATCTGTGACAAGCAGGGTACGCTAACGAAGCAGCTTCTACTGCACCATACACACGAGTCCCCACAAGACTGTGTAACCGTACACACACTCTACACTGGCATCAATCTGGCTTTATACTGTATAAGGTACAAACACATACTCCAGTCTTCAGTTCAGTGACTGAAAGTGACCCTGATTTCATGGTCACCACTGCTTGGCGGCAGCAGAGCATCATGGTTAAGCTACTGCATCAAAGAACGACGACACTGAAGTCACGCTCCCATACAATGCGTGTGGGTCCCCCAGAATTCAATGGCGACGATGTTCCCAAAAGATCCGCACGTTGCCCCTTTTGTTTCGTCTCGGCAGCATTGTTTGGGAACGGCGTGATTCGGGCCCTGCTTCCTTCCTCGATTGTCTGAGAGGGGATGTGCCTGTGCCTATTTTGTTAGTGCTTGGCGCAGGAAGCCCGTCCCCTGTTGAGTTGGAGAGTTACGGAGCTGTCCTGTTGACCTCTTCCTCCTGCTCCTCTTCCTCGCTGTCGGGCTCAGACAGGGCGGCGCAGAGATCCCGTGCGCCAGCGGTCAGGCGATGGTGTGGGCTCTTTCATGTGGGCTCCTGGAGGGGGATGATAAAGCGTTTATCTGTGTGGCACTTCAGGACCTTGCCAAACCCCGCCGATGCTTTCAAAAAACAGGAGTGACCACGTTAGGGCACATTTTCTGTCACACACAATGACAGGTAAGACCCACCTCGCGGGCACCTGCTGGGGGAAGAAGAGTCTGCATGAGCCAGACAGGGGAGCCAGAGGTTAAGCTACTGCACAAAACACATTGGCGACAGTCCTCCATTCTCGTCGATTGGACCGGGGGGACGCATCGCATCCAATACGACCCCAGCCATGGAAAGGATAAGCGACTGATAAAAAGTTGGGCTTAACAGATTAGAGGGGTGGTGAGCCAGTCAGAGAAGAGAGGGGGAAGGGCTGCACAGAGAGAGAGGTCACCGGGATCAAGGGTCAGGGGTCAGGGCAGGGAGATAAAGTCGAGCAGCATGCTGACAGGAAGTCCAGCTCTAATTAAACACCACCTGTGCACTGCGATTTTCTTGCAGATCACTTGTGATTTGGCGAGTGGACTGTGGCCACCATCGTAAACCAGAGCATTAAAAGAGGTGACCGGTGGTAAAGCGAGGACCAGGCAGATTGGTTCATCCGTCTGTCCCCTCTGGGCTTCCATACTGCGGGGGAGGGGGTAATGTGTACGGAAGGACAAGGTGACAAAGTGGTTCTCTTCTCCGTATGGAGACACAGTACCTCTGTGGCGTTTCATTTGATTGTGATTACAGTGCAGTTCCTCAGGCCCAAACAACATAGGCTGCCTGCTAATGATTATTCACAAGCAAGTTTCTGTACTTAGGTACCTAGGTATCCATGGCGCTGTGACCGCATCTTCTCACCTCAGTAATCCTGGGCCTTTGTGGTTTGTGTCACTGGTTCAATAAAAAAGTTTAGGCTACACGTTTTAGCCAACCTGTTAAGAACTCACTGGATATTTATCCTACAGAGACAGAATGGTCAACAGATATGTGCACCTATTCCATCCAATACTGTCCCAAACAGCTATTCATAAGACATAGTGACATGTGTGTGTGTTTCGGTTTCTGTGTGTGTGCGTGCGTGTTTGTGTGAATGACAGAAAATGAAACTGCCGAACCCTGTCCTTGCTCCTCCCCCCCACCCCCACGCCAGCCAACTCACCAGGCACTATGCACAGGGGGGAGAAAATGAATCTCAGATGTTGCCCCACCCCCCACTGAACAGGTAAAAAAAGATTAATCCACACTCAGCGATGATGCCATTTATCTGAAGAGTAGGGTGTTCCCGGGGAGTGAAAATGGATATGAATTCACTTTTTCTGTCAAGAGTCGTCCTGTTGTATTAAAGTAAATCTCTGTGAGGCTTGATGGGTAATCTCGCCGCCGCTGCCCTGGGGCGATAGTGTCCCGGGAAGAGCAGCGACGGCTCTGCTCTGCATCTGGGGGGAAAGGGGGGGGCAGTGGGGCAGAGCCGGGGTGCACTGACCCCCTCCCACTCAGAACAGGGTGCCACCTACAACCAACCTACAGCCTTATGCTGGCCATCAAAATGTCTGTATTCAAGGGTGGAAGGTCAGAGGTCAAGTGTGAAACGGCTCCTCTTCTGCTCCGTGGTAGACTACAAAACCTGCCACGTTCCAACGTTATACTTCACAAAGTACACAAGAATACAAGCCTGAGGAATGAGGGAGGGGAAGAGATGGACAGGAAAGGAGGGAAGGAAAGAAGAAAGGAAGGAGAGAGAGAAAAGAAATCGCCGGAAGAAGGCCGTTGGCTCTATCTCCATTGCTCACATTGAGTCAGATTGCAGGGGTTCACAGAAACCCAGGGTACATATGGAGACGTGTCAGCTTTAAGGCGTGCCAAAAACACAACGAAGAACACACGCGTCCTGATCGCCTCTGATATCATTCGCAGTCCATTGCTTTGGTCCAGTAATTAATATGTAAATGACTAATAAAAAAATAAAAAACTCAAAAAGGCGGAAAGTTTTTTAATGCAGATTTAATAATTTTTTGTTCCCTTTGCCACGGTGAGTCACGGGAGATTGCGGCCGCGTTTAACAAGCGCTCCGAAACAATGGTCTTGTTTGCCATCTGACTCGCGCTTGATAATTTTTGGTAATTAGTATGTAAATCAGGAATGATACCGGGCCCGGGACGCCTGCGGAACCCCCGCCATCTCCCGCCGTTCTGGAGGTCCCAGCTCAATCTGGGCCTCGGGGGGGGCGGCGGGGAGGAGAGAACGGGCCCAAAATAAAGACTTTTCTCCACACGCCCCGTACACACGGCGCACCCGTCGCAAGGCAACTCTGAATAAATACATAAACATTCAGCGATCACATTTAAAAGGGGAGAAAAAAAGGCCAGTGTGAAGTGCAGGGAGGTCAGGGACTTGAGTTTCCCCTCCACATTTCAAGTGTGGTGTAATATGAACAGTGTCTGTTTCAGCAATATTAAAATTAAGAACCCTCTTATTCACTGCTGTACAGGAAAGCACTCCAGTGGTATCTGCTCTAAAATGCACTCGTCCTAAAGAATGCTTTTAAAAACATGCTCGCAGTCAGGAAAAAAAAACGAATAAAAGCACGCCCTGTCCAATTTTTGACTTGCTACACCAAGCCAAGGACAAATACTTTTGTTTTCGCAATTACCGGCGACAATTATTGTTATTTTGACTGTGGCTGTTGTTGTTTTTTTTGTCGTTTTTTTTTTATTGTTCTGATTAGCGGTGGTCATGTTCAGAGTTAGCGATGTCGTCCCGTAATCGCCAAAGACAGGGGCGGTGACGACATTCTGCTCTTAAGGAGCCTCGCAGCCAGGCCAGACACACGGATGAAGCTCCATGCAGCAAGCTCTCCGGCAAGACGGCTAGTCAGAAAACCGGTCCGCATGATTGTTTCGCGGGGTGGAAGGGGAGGTGTAGATTGCAGGTAATTCAAGAGAAGATGGGCACGTAAACGTTCTGAATGCGGCCCGCTCCATTACGGCACCCCATATCGGGGGCCGACAACGCGGAAAGGGGCCGGCTGCAGCCGCGGCCGCCATCGATCGGCAGTCATCCCGGGGCGGGGCGCGTCGCCGCCCACGCCGAACGGGAGCGCTAAGAGCCGCGCGTAACTCCCAGGTCACCACATGTGCTGACAAGGAAGGCCCGCCACCGCGGGGAAAGATTTTGCGCGCGCGCAAATACGCCTCATTTACAGTCTGTTACTGAGTGCATTGCATTGAAAGGCAATCCATGCTCACTCCACTCAAGTCGGCTCCCGCTAGTAGATAACTGACAGCTGGAACAAAACCCTGCAAAAGTTACTTTAGGTCAGTGGAAAGGACCTAAACCACAGAACTCAGGTTTTATGCATGACTGTACAGTGTATGCTTATTGTGCATGGGCATATTTATTATAGGCTATGTAGTACAATGTGTGCACGGGTAGAAAAATTTACACGAAAGATAATAAAAAATAATAATAAATTCCTGGAATAAAAGTAGAGATATCTGCTGTGTATGTGAATGTTGCGTACGTCAATGGACACTAATACGTGAATAACAGAGGAAGACTGCCTGTGTGTGAACGTATTAGGGCAGGGTGCACGTCTGGGTGCGACTGACTGCACGGCGAGCGCCCATGCGTGCACGTATGTGTCTGTGCTTGCGTGCACACACAGACGCTCTAGCTACACGTGTATTGAGATAAGCTGTGTACAACAAAGAATGAAGCGGTTTGGATCAATTCAAAAGCCCAGCAATCAATTGAAACCCCCATCTCTTTAGATTCAGGCCATTGTTCTCTCTCACACACACACACACACACACACACACACGTGTGTCCCAGCTGGCCCAGACCAACACCCTAACCCCGTCACTATATAACACACACGCGCAGTCCCTGGCTTGTTGACTGGCTCTGGTCCGATACATGTACACGGAATGACAGTCAGATGTAGGGAAGGGACGAGGCCTCTTCAGGACCGTCCCACCTGCATGCTGCATCGCGCCAAGACATGGGAGCCTAGCCTTGTCTCCCCGTATCAGCGCGGCGGCTCTTCCCCCCGCTAATGGTCCTCCGGGCCAAAACCGAAAGCTGATCCATCAGGCTAGCATTAGCGCACAATGGCACTCGATGGGTATTGATGCGCGGCCGCGGCGGGGCCTCCCCCTTCCCTGCCCGTCCCCGCGTGCCTGTCTGGCTGGGTCGCAGCACTGTAGAGGGAGGGGGGGTTGGGCGACCTCTGACCTCTGGGCTGTTTTCCTGCAGAACTGCCTCTTTCAGACCGCGGCTCTCCCCGGCAGCACAGCCGCGATCGATTACACACTGACACCAGAACAGCACTTAACACTCTAACTGTGCCAAGTAATAAACCGTCATCACTGTTGCTCCCTCCAGTCTCTCGCTCTCTCTCTCTATAGCGAGGTGTAATCACTGGCTCTGTCCCGGTCACTCCCAGGGCCTGATGTGCTGAGTGACTCTTCCTCCAAATCCCAATATTCCTTCCTCAATGTAGCCCCACCACCCTACCTACACCCACCTCTCCTAACCCCACCACCCTACCTACACCCACCTCCCCGAACTCCACCAACCTACCTACAGCCACATCCTCTAACCCCACCACCCTACCTACACCCACCTCCCCAAACCCCACCAACCTACCTACAGCCACATCCTCTAACCCCACCACCCTACCTACACCCACCTCACCTAACCCCACCACCCTACCTACACCCACCTCCCCTAACCCCACCACCCTACCTACACCCACCTCCCCTAACCCCACCAACCTACCTACAGCCACATCCTCTAACCCCACCAACCGACCAACACCCACCTCCCCTAACCCCACCAACCTACCTACACCCACCTCCCCTAACCCCACCAACCTACTTACACCCACCTCCCCTAACCCCACCAACCTACCTACACCCACCTCCCCTAACCCCACCAACCTACCTACACCTACCTCCCCTAACCCCACCAACCTACAGCCACCTCCTCTAACCCCACCACCCTACCTACACCCACCTCCCCTAACCCCACCAACCTACCTACAGCCACCTCCTCTAACCCCACTACCCTACCTACACCCACCTCCCCTAACCCCACTACCCTACATACACCCACCTCCCCTAACCCCACTACCCTACCTACACCCACCTCCCCTAACCCCACTACCCTACCTACACCAACCTCCCCTAACCCCACTACCCTAACTACACCCGCTACTCCTCCATCAGTATCTGCGGTTTCAGAAAGAACCCTTCATTATATTCTGTAATAGCCTGTCAAAGCAGCACACTTACCGAGTCTAAATAATGCACATACACAATTGGGCAATGTGCATTATATGTTCAGATAGTAAGTATTCTTTATGGAAGCCCAAGGCTAATTTCAAAATTGAACGGTTCACTTGAAATGAATCAAAATCACTTTTATCTCAATGACCTTGTCCTTTTTTTCCTCTGGAGGTCAATAAAGAAGAGGCATGTGATTGGCTGGTCGGGCTTTATGGCGTTTGTGAGGGAGCATTAGTGTGAGGCACTCTTTCTCTCTTGGCTCTCAGACTTGGGGGAAAAAAGGTTACTAATAATACGCTTCCATTTACCAATGATATGTTTGTGTGGCCTGAAAACTATTATATTCCAGTCCAACACACACACACACACACACACACACACACAGAGCTAAAACACCTGCTGCCACACCTTTTGCATCCTTCCTCTCTCCTCCCTCCCTCCCTCTCTTCCTCCCTCACTTCCAACTGCAGAGTGAATGGCGCTTATTTTAAATTGATTAGCAAAATGCTGGATTTTGTGGACTGAGGCTGAATGGGCTAAATGATTCCAATTGATTTGCGATGTCCCACTTTGGAGCACGCCATGTGCTTCAGATCAAACAGCACGGGGGGGGGGGCTCCGGGCCCTCTCCACAGCAATCAGGAGTCGCCCATCACCGTGGCAACACAGGTATGCACGCTCGCGGGGGGAAAAAAAAAGGGTTTCGGATTTGGTTTCACTGGTGAACGTCAAACTGCCGTTTATTTTCCCTTTCCGATCAAAAAGGACATTTTAATATGGTTTGCAGCGGTGACTCCTGCTAAAATAGCCACACGGACACGAAGACCTCAAATACATAAAGCGCGTGTCAATCAAATGGCAGCGCCATCTGGGCTTTCTCACGGCACCGCACTGCCAGACCAACAGTACTTAAATCTGAATGACATTGGCACTGTATTAAAGTGCTATCAATTCCTCAACCGCTAACCGCTGTTCTCACTGCTGCCTCGCATAACTAGTCATTCTGCTGGCAGACAGAGGTAGAGACAGAGATAGAGAACAAGAAAAGAAAGAGAAGAACAGAAAGAGAGAAAGAGCAAACAAGACAGATAAACTATTGTGACAGAGTGCAGTTCACTGGCAGATGGTGAACCGCGGTAGAAAAACAGACACATTTCCATCCAATTCAGAAAGACTCTGCTGTCAACACGTACTCTGTATGTGTGTGAGTGTGTGTGTGTGTCTCCTTACCTACATTTTTATTTAGCTATTTACCAGAATTAATGTTTCACACACTGTGTCAAAATGCAGGAGAGTCATTTGAAATGTACCCCGGCAATGTTTTTGAACAGTAGAGTAAGAGAGACGCAATTAGGACGTTACACCAATCAATTAACCAGCTCTCCAAATCAAAAGTAATTAGTATCTCTATTGTGAAACAGTTGCAAAAAGCCACTTGGAAAAGCTGCAAAAACAGCTCCAGCCCTGTTCTCAGAGACGCCACAGAACATGGGTGGGAGGGGGGGCTGTAACCGCCCCCTCCCCAGCTGGCACACAGTCAGGTTCATGGGTTTGGAGTGTGTGTGTGGGGGGGAGGGGGGCTCATCAACAGAACTGTGGAAACAAAATTAAAAATGAGGATAAAGATCCGTTCCCCCTGGTTCTGCTGACGCTTGTGAGGCTGAGCCCTCTAACCTGTGCCTGTCCCCGCCGTGCCCCTCCACCAAACCACCACCCCCATCGCACACCTGATGAAAGACACAGTGGGAAGGCCTTCAAGCCTAAAGCCAGAGGCCTGTTTCTACAGCAATCTCCTGGTAATCCCCTCTGCACAGACTGACGAGAGCTGCAGGAGAGAGGGAGAGAGAGAGAAAGAGAGAGAGGGAGAAAAAGAGAGAGAGAGAGAGAGAATGGTTCCCCTATTTCCAAGCAGTGATTAGTGTACTTAATTCAATACATTTTCTGAAGCATGAACTCCGGTCTGGTAATAAATTGCTTCTTCCTTTCGCACAAGATTACTTCTGAGAGAGCCACGCCTCGGTGGGATCAAATGTGGCCCGTTTTTGCGCCACAATAGAGCAGGAACAAGTGTTGCAGAAACCCGTGAGGAGCATATGTCCGGTCCCGCCGCAGGTCCTCTTCCGCGGGCACGTACCCCTCGCCCCACTCCCCTCTCTCAGAGGACTACTACTACAGCACATGCTAGTCTGCCTACCATCTGTATTACACACCTCACTTAATAACTAGCCAAGCGCGCTCATTCCACCCTCCACAATAGTCTTTGCATCATTGTTTTTAATTGTTTTTGTTTAATTCCGTTCAGCTGTGTCAAAAGTGGCCTCAATGTCGTAATCGGCGACGTGCTCTTGAATGGAAAACAAGAGCATGAAAGCGTGACAAGGCAAGAAATATGAAAGGGAAAATAAGAGTTGAAAAATATATATAGAGAGACAGAGAAAGAAAGAGAAAGAGAAAGAGAAAGAGAGAGAGAGAGAGAGAGAGAGAGGATGTGTCCTGAAGAAGCAATGAAGCGGACAGACAGCAGCACCTATGAAACAGAGCTGACAATAATAAAAAAGAGGAGAGGGGGGGTGCTGTAATCGGACTCTGTGTGCGTAATCTCACACTCACAAAAGAGAGGCGGACACGTAATCACGCTTCTCAGGCCAGGGGACGGGGACCAGGGGTGTCATGTTCCGAGCCGGGTCTCATAAACATTCCTGCTTTTTCACTTGAGTTGGCAGTGTTTGTAGCAAGGCCGTAATTAACACTAAGATCTTCAGAACTCAATGACTGAAAATAATTACTTCTCTCCTTTTCTTCTCTCCTTTTCTCCGGCCGGGCTCTCCCTCCGAGGTGCTCCAGTCGGGGATTTCGGGCTGACTGGACAAACACAAAGGGGCGCAGCGACGGGAGCCTGCTGACGGCACTATCGAGGGGCGGAGGGTTCGGCCTGACTGGCTCCAACCTGCTCGGCGCTCGGATCAGCTGTCACCGAGACACTGCCCAAGTCAGCACTATTCACCGAGCTCGCCGTGACCTTAAAACGCAGCTCCAGGGTCCAGCTCAGCCGCCAATTACTCTGACTGAACAGGCCAGGGTGGCCGGGGGAGAGGGGGGGGTAGGAGAGGCGGAAGGATGAAAAATAAAGGGAGAGAGGGGGAAACGGAGAGAAAAATATGGGGAGAATAGGGTAAAAATAAAAGAGAAAAGGAGAGACAAAGAAAAGGGAGGAAGAAAGAAGGAGATGGCTAACATGCGCACGGCGGATACACATTTGTAATCCACGAGCGTGTGCTCGAACAGGGACGGAAAAGCACTAATGGAAAGGCGCTGTGCACGTATACGCGCGCCCACAGCCGGTGCCAAACTTCATGTTTTAATAAACAAAAAACAGAACAACTTATTTGCTGTTTACGTTTTTCACTCGAGGTGCGAGAGGAAGGTAAAAACATCCCTGTGGGGATGTGTTGAGTGAATCTGAATTAAATAAACGGGAGACGCTTGGGGGGAAAAAACCCAGCAGAATTCAGCATTCCTCCGAGATGCACTTAAACAAGTTTTACATTAGTGGCGGCGTGCTAATGTAAAACTACCGTGCGGGGGTGGTTTTGACGTTTAGCGTTATTGGAGTAAACGGCGAGGCGCACCGTTGAAAGCGTGGCGTTGAAGAGTGCGGGCGAGGGTGTGGCCCCGCAGCGCGGCAGGAGAACATCGCCGACGCCAATGCCATCACTCACCGTGACAGCACACAGCTAAAGCTATTTACCACTAAGGCTATTAGCGATCGCGACAACAGAACGCACTCGGAGCTGCCCGTCACTCTGAGGGAGTGGCCTCGCCCCTTCCCCAGTGGGCCTGGGAAACCACTTCTGCCATGTGCTCCTGCAAAACACTTAGCACGTGTAGCCCAGGCTACACGGTTTACATACTTTAGGTCAGAGACAACATGCATGTGCGTGAACACATTCATAAGTCCACATACGTGTGTACAAACACAAGCACGCACCCCCCCCCCCTCAATCTTCGTCCATGTTGCTTTATACAAACACGACGTACAAATGTAACGCTTTTCTTTTGAAAAGGCAGAAAAGAGGAGAGCGGAATTGAACTCTAGCCCGCCATTCAGGGGTTACCGTGCCAACGAATGAGCCTGTGCAACGAAATGATCACGACCGAGAAAAAGCACGCGTGGAGGACAGCGACGTTTTAGTCCCATTCTCTTGATTCCTTCTTTGGAGATGCCCCCAAAATCACATATGTGGGCATTTGCAGCCCGCGCTCCAGCCAAGATGCTAATCAGATTAATGAGGCTATTCTTTTAAAATATCAAGTGCATTAGGGCCGAAGAGCACCTAGCTCGCCGTGCTTCGGTGGTTGCTAGGCAAATGGCAGCGCTGGGTTTTGTGGCAACTGCGAAGGGCAAAAAGGGGTATGGAGTGTCTGCAGACAGGCCAATGGGACAGTGGGATACAGACAGGTCAATGGGACAGTGGGATACACGTTCCATCAGCCAATGGGACAGTGGGATACAGACAGGCTAATGGGACAGTGGGATACGCGCTCCAGCACAGAGAATAGACAGTGAGAGACAAATTAACCGTGGTGCGTTAATCACTCATCTCATTAATGGGCATACGCACTGCACCTAATGCAGGGAAACAAACATGGTGTCCTTCACTGTCATTATAGGAACTCACACACTCTTGCACACACACTCGCACACTCACACGCACACGCACACTCACACGCACTCACACATATACACACTCACACGCACACACACAGACACTCCCACACAGCCACTCTCTCACACACTCACACACGTGCACACACACACGTGCACACACACACGTGCACACACACACTTATCTGTTACCAGACCACTTCATTCAGCCGTTGGCCTCTGTCATTGGCTTATTAGGATCTCTAGCTCCTCTGACTCATATGAATCCGTTAGCCTTCCATTCTTCCGCTAGGCCGTTCCATTTGAGCCAGCGCGCTGACACACTCGTCTTTATTCTCTTCTCTCAACCGTTCATCATCTCCATCTGTTTCACCAAACTGTATTCATCTCTATCTCTTTCACTTCGCTCTAAAAGCAGACTTTCAGGCTTGCGATTCTTCCTTCAGTCTCGTGGCCAGGTTCTCTCAGTCAATGGCCTTTTATATGACACAGAGCTCTGGAGAAAGGGATTAGCACATAGCCTTACACTGGCGTGCGTGTCACGGAAACCGCATGATTGCAACAATATCAACGCAGCCTACAATACTCAATGGCATAAGCACACACATACTGACCCACCTCCACCAACAGTTCTATGATTCAGATTCTTCCATCAATCACACACACACACACACACACACACATACAGTGATCAATTCATTCTGCGTATAGACCTATAGCAAATAATAATATATCAACCTGTATTTCCTATCATATAGGACTTCCACCAGCCTATTTCAAAAAGTGGTGGGGACATGTCCCCAGCATAAATGACACCTATGGGTCACGCAAAGAACCGGCTCCTGAGTGGACCATAAACCATAGAACATGAACCCAAACATCAGGGGAAAGAGTGGATAAATAAAGTTCCCCTAGTGAACCACAGACATAAGACATAATGCACACTTTTAAGAGCAAACTTTCCTCAGCTATTTTGTTGACTGAAAGAATTGAGCATAAATACCCTGAGAGGAAGCATCTATGATGTAAGCGCGACCGACCACGTTGCCGATGGCTCACGGTAAACGTGGTTGGCACTGTGTTTACGCTCCCTGCTGTCCTAGGGAGACACTCTTTTCGAACAGAGGGTGAAAGGGCAATTGCTAGGTCGCCACAGGCAGAATGCAAACTCGTCGTTGGCCAAACTAACCGCTCCTGTTACCGTGTGCTGTGCTGGTGGGAGGGTGGGGGCCCATGAAAGCTTCCGTTTCATAAAAACAGATCTGATAGGGGGCCCGATACCAGAGGGGGCAGCTGTTCTGCTGCAGGTGTCGATAAAAAGAGAAATGCAATTAACTCATCTGCCGAAAAAACCAAGGACCTCTTGGTTCGGGAGGTTTCCTTTCTCCTTACTTTTTCTTTTCTTTCTCACTTGCTTTTTTTTTTTTTTTTTGCAGTCGTCTTTCCTGTGATAGGAGGAAACCTTTCGTGAAAGAAGAAAAAAAAAAAGAATGCAGGCAAAGGGAAAAAAGAAACCTGGCCGCTCAAATATTTCTTTGTAATTACCACGGTATTACCCACAAGGCAGTGCACTCCCTCCCTCCCGCTCTCTTCTCTCTCTCCCTGTGAAAAACTTCATTTCCTGCCTAATCCCGGCTCACGGCCCCCAGGAAGCGGGACTCTGTCACCCCTGTTAGCATTCCTTCCCCTGCTCATTTACTTCTACAGTGTAGCAAAACTATTCAGAGGGGAATAATCGCCCTGTCCCTCCCTCCCTCCCTCCCTCCCTCCCCTCGCCCCTCGCCCCCAAACGCAGCCCAAGGTGGGAGTTTGGGGAGAGTGTGCTCGCCCTGTGTGTGTTTCAGGGCGCTCAAGTGACCGTTTACATGATAGAATACACAGTAAACAACAGTCTCTCAGGATGTTGAGTGTAGCCGTGGGACCAATTACCTTCAATTAAATCAGCGGACAGCAGCCACCCCCAGGGCCCTGCCTCCACACCACAAATCTGCATTAACACCTTCAGAGCCCTAAAAACAATGGGAAGGGCAGGGCAGGGCCGGGAGGGGTATACATCACATCTGCAGACTGGTGCACACACACACACACACACACACACAAACATGCGCACACGGACACACACGCAGACACACACACACACACACACAAACACGCACATGCTCACACACAAGCACATACACACACATACACTCTCACAGATTCAAACGCACACACGGGAAAAGGTCGCATCCTTTCTCTCCACAGAGGCTCAGGATATGAGCAAACACAGACTCTGGCAGAGTAGGGTCCGTTTACTGTAGTAAATCTCTGTTTGACACACACACACCTGGTCACCCACAGTGCAAGAAGTTCGTCCCGTCCCCCGTATTACTGTCAAAAACAGCAGGACGCTGCTTATGTCCATGAGAGCAGTTTCCAACGAGTGCAAAGGGCCCGTCTGCCCAACACACCACGGTTTTAGATGTTGAGAACACTTAGGTGTTAGTGAGGACATAAACAGTAAGTAACCTGTACAATCAACCTCATCATCGCCTTTTAATAGTTCAATTATACATAAAGAGCATACATATACTATTGAAAGCACGTTACAATAATTACATATAACCTATATTATTCTGTTGAAATTTCAAGTTTTTAAATCCGGAAAGCAATAAGCCAGCTCAAAATAGGCCGCAAATGGATTGTTCCGCGTGACAACAATCCAAAATATACCTCCAAACCCAAGTAATGGTTAACTGACTACAAAAGTACTGTTTCGCAATGGCCACCTAAGTCCCCCGGCTTGAAACCAATCGATCTGATGAAAAAATCTGTGGTTTTAATTGAAGAGGGCAATCCAAAAGCGGGGATGGAAGGATCTTAAAAGATTCTATAGAAAGAAATGGTGAACGATCCGCTCTCAATGTGTTCAGCAATCTCATAAAACACTGTAGAAGACTGCTGAACGATCCGCTCTCAATGTGTTCAGCAATCTCATAAAACACTGTAGAAGACTGCTGAACGATCCGCTCTCAATGTGTTCAGCAATCTCATAAAACACTGTAGAAGACTGCTGAACGATCCGCTCTCAATGTGTTCAGCAATCTCATAAAACACTGTAGAAGACTGCTGAACGATCCGCTCTCAATGTGTTCAGCAATCTCATAAAACACTGTAGAAGACTGCTGAACGATCCGCTCTCAATGTGTTCAGCAATCTCATAAAACACTGTAGAAGACTGCTGAACGATCCGCTCTCAATGTGTTCAGCAATCTCATAAAACACTGTAGAAGACTGCTGAACGATCCGCTCTCAATGTGTTCAGCAATCTCATAAAACACTGTAGAAGACTGCTGAACGATCCGCTCTCAATGTGTTCAGCAATCTCATAAAACACTGTAGAAGACTGCTGAACGATCCGCTCTCAATGTGTTCAGCAATCTCATAAAACACTGTAGAAGACTGCTGAACGATCCGCTCTCAATGTGTTCAGCAATCTCATAAAACACTGTAGAAGACTGCTGAACGATCCGCTCTCAATGTGTTCAGCAATCTCATAAAACACTGTAGAAGACTGCTGAACGATCCGCTCTCAATGTGTTCAGCAATCTCATAAAACACTGTAGAAGACTGCTGAACGATCCGCTCTCAATGTGTTCAGCAATCTCATAAAACACTGTAGAAGACTGCTGAACGATCCGCTCTCAATGTGTTCAGCAATCTCATAAAACACTGTAGAAGACTGCTGAACGATCCGCTCTCAATGTGTTCAGCAATCTCATAAAACACTGTAGAAGACTGCTGAACGATCCGCTCTCAATGTGTTCAGCAATCTCATAAAACACTGTAGAAGACTGCTGAACGATCCGCTCTCAATGTGTTCAGCAATCTCATAAAACACTGTAGAAGACTGCTGAACGATCCGCTCTCAATGTGTTCAGCAATCTCATAAAACACTGTAGAAGACTGCTGAACGATCCGCTCTCAATGTGTTCAGCAATCTCATAAAACACTGTAGAAGACTGCTGAACGATCCGCTCTCAATGTGTTCAGCAATCTCATAAAACACTGTAGAAGACTGCTGAACGATCCGCTCTCAATGTGTTCAGCAATCTCATAAAACACTGTAGAAGACTGCTGAACGATCCGCTCTCAATGTGTTCAGCAATCTCATAAAACACTGTAGAAGACTGCTGAACGATCCGCTCTCAATGTGTTCAGCAATCTCATAAAACACTGTAGAAGACTGCTGAACGATCCGCTCTCAATGTGTTCAGCAATCTCATAAAACACTGTAGAAGACTGCTGAACGATCCGCTCTCAATGTGTTCAGCAATCTCATAAAACACTGTAGAAGACTGCTGAACGATCCGCTCTCAATGTGTTCAGCAATCTCATAAAACACTGTAGAAGACTGCTGAACGATCCGCTCTCAATGTGTTCAGCAATCTCATAAAACACTGTAGAAGACTGCTGAACGATCCGCTCTCAATGTGTTCAGCAATCTCATAAAACACTGTAGAAGACTGCTGAACGATCCGCTCTCAATGTGTTCAGCAATCTCATAAAACACTGTAGAAGACTGCTGAACGATCCGCTCTCAATGTGTTCAGCAATCTCATAAAACACTGTAGAAGACTGCTCAGTATTCCAGTGAAGGGAGGGCGAGCAAAGTACTCAAAACACCGGTGTGAATATTTGTCTAATTTATATTTTTATATATTGGAAATAAATGTATAATTTGAGAAGAAGTGCTATTTTGGTTGATTCCATTGAATCATTATTAAAGCAGAACATCTTTCACATAAAATATATCTCAGGCCATGTATTATTTATTTTGTACGGCCTTTTTTGTTCGTCTTTATCAGGGAAGTGAATAATTACGGAGGGGACTGCATGCACAGGTGTGTACCTGCATATAAACTACTTGCCCAATTTTTTAATTGACCATTTTTTACCGACTCAAATAAGACATGAATCATACTGAATACACAACGCCCGTTTTAAACTGTCGGATACATTTGCAGCGAACATGTAATAATTGCCCTCCTCTGCTGTGCGGCTGCTTTAAAATATGTGACGAGGTCTGCGGCTCGTTACAGGCTTGGCACTGTAAACAGCGCACGGGGGACCGCTAATTAACTGTCACCAACACAAAAGTTAAAGAGTCAACAGAGACAGACAGAGTTTCGGGGCCCTGGGACCTTGCAGTGCTCTGGTGTAAAGCCATTGTCTAGCAGGATATAATTAGCATTCTTTGACTTTAAAATTAGCATAATGATGCAAACAGGGGACGGGGGGCAGAGGGGAGGGGGGGGGGGGGGTGTGGGTGCACGACAGGGCCGCAGGGGGCATCTCTTGACACAAACGAGTGCGCGAGCACACACACGCTCGCACGCACACACACACACACACACACACCCTGCAGCCCACTGGAATGCGCTGCTCCTGGGACTTCTCCAGGTTGGAGGAGAGAAGAAAATGGGGTTGGTGTGCCCCTAGTGGCCAAGGCTAGAACACACATAAACAGGATATTTTCTATGCATTTTTCTCTCTCTCTCTCTCTGTCTATCTTTAAATACATAGCGGAAATATTGCAAGGCATAGCACATAAGTAGTTAGCTACAAGTGCACGCTCACATTTTATCCAATGAACATGAGAGGTCAACACTGTAATTACGATGATAACTGTGACAGTGAAATAATAAAGAGACAGAAAAGCCTCTACAGAAAGGCTCTCTTCCTCTCACTCAAGTCCACAATAACACTAGAGTAATTACAACTGTGGAGCTCATGCCCAACACAGCGAATCAGAAGCCTTCATTATAGCGCTTTGGCGTTTGCGGGAACAGTGAACTCGGGTCTGACAGTCTAATTTTACTGGCAAACCTGCAGGATTGTAGTAAAAGAGTGCTCTAGGGCTACTTGGCTTTGCTACCAAGCTGCCATACAAAATATGTCCAGTAACTGAGATAACAATTCCCGGAGGAAAGAATATGGGTTTAACAGGTAAAACGGTGAAACACAGAGTTGTTTTACGTCCAATAAAGCCTGTATTTCCCCCTCCTTTTACACCAAGTGCTGCTGGAAGCTTTATCTCAGTTACTGCTCTTATTAGGCCATGAAGGCAACATGGACACATGTGAAAGATCAGAGGTGTAGAAAAATACATGGATCAATTTCAACCAGAAAATGTCAGATTTTCTTTTCACATGCCTGTTAGAGTCCCTCCCTTACAGAAATGGAACAAACTGACAATATATTGAAATGCAATATATTATCAAGGTCAGAAGAAATATTGCAACAATTCACACTATATGGGCAAATATCCTAGCTATTGCCGCTTTCTGATACGGCAACATATTTTTTTTAAAAATACATTACTGTGAAATATTATTATATTTTCCAAAAAGTCAAGATACTTCAGTACATTGCAACATGTTTCATAACCATAGTAATTTTCAAAAGTATCCACATGGCCAGATATGAACTATATAGCCATTTAGATAAAGAGTGGTTTTTAACATCTTGGTACAGCAAAAAATACAGGGAAACAAATTCCCAACCTTCGGCCTTGAGCTCGCCTGAACGAATCCATGCCAGAGAGGTCGCATAGAGAGGGGCATGATGGGAACTTTGGGCCACATGCTCATATGCGCGAGAGGCTGATCCTAACACATGACCCCCACCACGACCACTACCAGCGCCACTACAGAAAAGCTGCTGTTTCAATCCATTTGGCTAAACCCACAAACTTGTCCCTTGGAGGTAGAGAATGCCTTCCCCCACGGCCTCTGGAGTGTGGATTACCTTAATCCACACGTTTGGTGCCTTAATCCACCCACAGCGTCAGGCCATTATTTGGGAAGGGCCGGCAGAGAGAATGGGACACCTCGGCTTTGGGCTTGTACAGTCATTAGGGGGGGATTTGGGATGTGTTGGGAGGGGGCAGGTAGTTTTCAGGGCCAGAGGAGTTTTCTCCGAAGACAATGAGCTCTGCGGGGCCGATGGCCCCGGGAATTCTGGGAGATATTTTGGGCCTACCAGTGCGTGAGATCGATTAGGTGGTTGAGAGGAGGGCTTGAAAGGCGCGGTGTTGACCCCTTTCCTACGGGAGCAGGGGCCGGGGCGAGTCACCCCCTCCGCCAGCTAATCTGCCCCGGGTTCCAGATATTTATCTGTGCTGTTATCTGAGCACCACTCCTCCTCCCGTCTCAGCTGGGTGTCAGGGTCCGGTCAGGCGTCCCGTGGGGTCACGAAGAGGCGCTCCCAGAATTCCTCCAGAGGAGGAAGGGAGAACCTGGGCCCTGCAGAGCGTTGACACCAAGGCCTCATGCGCATGAGAGGCCTTCAGTGCGGAGCTCCGGGAAGACCCGCTCTCTCCGTGAGGACCTCCACACACTCCTCCAAAACCTCTCTGCCCTCACCCGACCACTGACCAACTGAGGCTCTGTCCCCAGTCCCGGCCTGTGTTTCCATGGTCTTCTCCCACCTCTCATTGGATATTTTTAAGTTAGGGTGACATAATTGTCAGGAGATTGTAACAATTTTGTTTCTTTCAAAAGCCCTCCTTCAGCCCACGACTGTGTTACACACTCCCAGTGTGATAATTAAATAAAATTATATGAATGTTATCATAATAGAGTAAAATGTAGTTTCTGTATTGTGCTAAAGGATTGAAGTGCCATGGGTCACCGAGCACTCACGTCAGTGTGTGAAGAATACGCCGCAAGGCCGGAGCGCTGGACTAAACGCGTGTACCAGGTGTGCGCCCTGCCGAGCGCCTCGCCCAACTTCCATATCTTTACCGCGACTACTCCCGAAACGAAGCCCTGTGGACGCTCCGCCAAAACCGGGGCTCGACTGCCAGCTCCCTCTGAAAATCCAACTCCGAGGCCCCTCCCCCACCACTGACTCCCAAGAGAAATCGGAACCCTCAAATCACACAGTGTGGCTTTCATTTGCCTTTTCTTTCCGGTCGGAAAGACACGGAAGAGCTCTGGGAGTCGGAGTCGGAGGAATAAAAATCGGACGCAATATCGATGCAAATGGCGGCCGGGGAGCCTGGCCGGCCCCCGCGCTGGCGGGCTCGGACGCGACCCGCGACGCCGCGTACCCACCGCAGCGCCTGCTGATGACACACTTTACTCTCCCAGCAGGGGGCAGCAGAGTCCCGTCCACGGGATGGCGGGAGGTATTCCCTTATTCATGACCCCTTGACTTTGGCTGAAGTAAAACTGGGATTGATAGCATTTGGTAAAATGGCACAAGGCGCCCCGCCAGTTCCGTCCCTGCCGCGGACAACTTTAACTTGCACTTTAACTTAACGTTATTCAGGGAAACTTACCATGCTAAGACCCTGAGAGGTCTTACTCATCCATTCAACTGCACCGGTACTGAAGTAGTTTGTGAGTGTGTATTTGTGGGGGATGAGGCAGTCCATCATGAGGCAGTCCCCCCCCCCAAGAAACTGCACCCGCCACTGCAGTCAGACCCAAAATTCCAGCACCCAAACCCCTACTGAACACTGGACCAGAGTGCTGAGCATTAAGAACCTCCTGTACTGTGTGTGTAACTGGGGGTCCGGAAGGTAATGACTGTGGCTAAAAAAAATCTGTCCCTGCAATAGGGTGCTGCAGCTCAGCCGTTCCAGTACACCGCTATTTACCTGCTCTTAAAATGAGGGCCAGAAGGGGAGACGGTATGCAGACAGCAACGCTGAGAGGAACGGACGTAATAATTACTCTCTGTACACATACACATAAACACACACACGTGCACACATCTGTAAGCACATTGAGAAATGGACTAATGATATTGAGCCTCGTAAATCTGCTCTGATGGTGTCAGAGAAGGAAGAAACCCTTCTGTGTGCAGCAGCTGTGGTCATGTGACCCGGCCGCCACGGCGATGGGGGCCTGAAGGGCCTGAAAGACCTTGAGCTCGAGCTCTCCCTCGCTCTCCCGCCGATGCGCTGTGCAGTGCTGCCAGCTGGTGGGTGCTCAGAGAAGAACTGAGGAACTGCAGTCACAGTCACACTCACAAAGTCACATACACTCAGGTAACTGCGCTCACAGTCACACACTCACAGAGCCATATACACTCACAAAGACATGTGGTCAGAGTCACACACTCACAGGGCCACATACACTCATAGGGAATTGCACTCACAGTAGGGCTGCCTCCAAATAGTTGATCAAAAAACTTGGCCAACCAAAATTTGAATTGGTCGAATCGTCACAGTGTGAAAAAACGTGAGAGTGGAACTATTCATTCTGGACATGCCTTGTAATAGATCAGTTCTAAAGTATGCGAGCATTTCGAGCATCTAAAAGATGACCCCAAAAAAGTTCAAGGTAAACTCTGCAAGCAACAATTTGCCTATCAATCAGCGCATCTTCTCAAAGTCCGGCATCATTGTCAGCAAAACGCGGAGCTCGCTTCTCCCGAGCAACGTCGGGTTCCTCACGCATGATATGAGAAGACTGCGATCGGAGGAAAAACAGCAGTGAGTAGGCCTAATGTGCAGAAGTTCACTGGTCACAAGTAGGCTAAAACACTTTTACATTGCTATAATTAATGTTTCGTTTGGCCTGTTGTTCATATTTCTCTTTGAAGTGTTTCAATTTGCTGTTTTTTCTTTTTATTTTTTTTATTTGTTTGCTTATATAATTTATAGCCGATTTATTTGCATTTTTAAAATAAAATATATATTTTTTTCCATCTAGTTTTGATAACTGTGAAGTTGTTAAATTAGCTAGCCTACATTGTTCTTGCTCTTTCATATCACCGGACAAATGTCTCATTGCTTGTTGTCCCGACACATTCATGTACTGCTTTGTCTATGCCGTTAATAGCCTACAGCACGGGCCATAAGCAAACCGATGCCGTGAATAGGCAGCGCAGGCCAGCAAATCGCAGCCTGTGCTTGTAGCTATAATTTATATTTTAAATGCTCATAATGACGGTTTTGTATTTCTCTGTAATATAGTAAACTTACTATAGATCAGATGGAAGTCAGACCATTTTCTGATGCTCAAAAATACATATTTACATAACTAAATTAATATCATAAATGTGCGACGGTTAGTCGACAATGGGTTTGAACTGACGACTACAGGTCGATGAAGCAAATCTTTGGGCGGGGGGAGCCCTAGCTCACAGTCACTCACAGAGTCGGTGTCACAGTTGTAGACTGACAAGCATGGTCAGGAGGGTACCAATGGTACACAGCAGTATCCAGCCAACATGCCCCACCCACCCCCTACCCCTCAAAGAGATGGTCATATGCAGAAATATGCAAGGCCGGACTCACAGACATTCCCGGTGTTGTCAAAACTGTTGAGGACCTCATCCACTCTGATTGGTCCGAGGTTATCTCTGTAGACCATAAAAGGTGGAGAAACAAAAACTGAAACACCAGGTAAAGAGGTGCAACACGTGTGTGTGTGTGTGTGTGTGTGTGTGTGTGTGTGTGGGAGTGCTTCAGTGTGTGTGTGTGTGTGTGTGTGTGTGTATGCATGTTAATGGGAATGTCGCAGTGTGTGTGTGTGTGTGTGTCTGTAAGAGTCCCTGTTTGCTTTGTGTGTGCTGTATGTGTGTTTATCTGTGTGTCAGCCAGCAGAGGGAGTGAGAGTGGTGAGGAAATCAGAGACGCAGTGACGGCGAGAACCGTGACCGACACACTGACACTCTGAGACACAATTTAACTGAGACAGACTGACACACTGAAACTCTCAAACACAAATTAACTGAGACAGCCTGACACAATGACAGCCTCAGTGACTGTGTGTGTCACTGTGTTTCGCTGCCCTGGTCCTGGGAGCACCGTGGCTTACGTTCCAACTCAAATTCAAATTCACTTGTTTTGACTGAGCTGTTGACTGAATACTGCTCTGGATTAATGCCTTAAACAAGGCCTTTTAAGTTGACAGAAATATGCTTTCAGGTGTGCGTACTAAAAGAATGATACAAAATAAATGTGTTTTATTTCAACATTTTCATTTATCAGTGGGTATGTTTACATTCACAGCAATATGTTAATTGGAAGTTATCTTTTATGCCAGAATTGAACTTATCTCATTCACATAGATTTAAGTCATGTGATTACTCCAAAAGCCACGTTTACATGATTCTCTCCATAATCGGCTATGTGGAAAACGTAGCTACTAACTGCTCATAATGACCCTGTCACACTATTGCGTATCGTACTAGCGTATGCCAGCGTATGAAAAATATCACTCATACGCTGACATACGCTAGGGGTACGTTAGGCATAGGTTGTATACGTTTCAAGCACGGTCGCATACGGTGGCATACGCTGGCATATGGCGAGGCACAAAAAGTTTTTTAAGCATGCTTTAAAATTTTGTGCGTATTCAGACGTATGGTTTATACGCTATTTTCAAGGGCTTTTTGTGCGTATGAAAATTATTTTATGAATTTACATACGCAACTCATACGTTTCTCTCATACGCAATAGTGTGACAGGGCCATAACACTCAACAATATATTTTCACCGGTGAAATCTGTTAATTTAATAATAAAATTCTGGCTATTTAATTACTTAGCCAATGCAGAGAAACATTAATTTGAACAACTTAATTATAATCATGATTCAATACAAATAAACAATAACATGTATTACTATTATATTTCATTGGCGCAAATGACGGGAAATAAGATACTCGTGTCGATCAATGTGTCTGATCACATTACACACCTCACCTGATTTCTTTGGTCCAAATTAGTTCCTGATTTTAAGGTGAAAACAGAAACCAGCAGGCACTGTGGCCCACCAGGATCAGGGTTGAGAACCACTTCTGTAGTGTGTCATGTTCCAAAAGGGATGCTATCTGCAGCTCCTCACTCCCCCAGGCCCTGGAATCATGTCTTTGTGATGTCACTGTCATGTCATGCGCTGTGATTTGTTGATGGGAGAATGAGGCTTCATAAGCTCAAAATGAGCGGAGCTAACACGTGTTATAAGCAACTTCATTTTCCATAGTTTTCACTGTGGTGCGCAGACTGGTATATACAAGTTACTGATAGCATGTGGTAGCTTCTCCTGTTGCAGAGTTCATGAAGGCCAATCTCTCCATCACTAATGAGATCCCGCGCTGAGGGTTAGAGGGGTGAGGTGGTGATTTTTGGGGTGTGGTGCTGTGGTCTGAGACTCACCTGAGTAAGGCACTGAACTGTGGAAAAGAGGCATTTCTGTACTCAACCCAGTCCCCGTCAGTGTGGTCTTCGGGCTCCAAGGTGGTGAGTCTGGTCCTTGAGAACAGGTTGAAAGACGAGAACCTCCGGACGGAAACCCGCTGGACCTCCTCGTTGTCCAGCGGCTTCTGCTTCAGCACCTGTCTCCCAGGAAACAAATACAGCCCCATTGATTTACTCCACCTGTACCTGAGTGCAACTAATCAGATCCAAATTCAGACAGACTGCAAAACATACATTTAGAAGATATAAGATGCTGTGGTCAAATCCTCAAAAATGATAGAATTTGGTCAGCTGCTTAAAAGCATAAACCCTGCTGTGCAGCAGCCACACCACTGTTCACAGATAGAATTACATTTAGACCTGCTACTGCTAAATGAACACACTGCACTGACAGGCAGGGTGCCAAAGTACTGGGAATAATTATTTGACCAGCAGTTAATGTTTCAAGCTAAACTTCAATGTGGAATGGTAACCTATACACACCATTTTTGGAAAGGTAAAGGTGTGGTCGTATGCAAATCAATCTGCAGCTCCTCACTCTGGGGGGGGGCTGGATTGATTTGGATTGATTTCCCTGGGCCCTTGAGGAGGGGGGGCCCAATGGTCTGTGTGCTTGTGGTAAATATTATTGTTCCAGGGCCCAGGAATAATATTATAATATAATTTAGTCCCAGGCCAGAGAATCTCACCAGCCCTGGGTCAATCATTCCAAGAAAGGGGTAGTGAGGAGAGATTAAGCTGGATTGCAGACACATCTGTGGTACCCTCCATGAATGGGCAAGCCTCTCCGGCATCCTCCCTCATTAATGCAGTCGGTGTTATTTTAAGACATCTCGTGGGAGGAAAGGGCTCGTTTCGTTTTAATAGGATGAATGCCCCTGATACTTTTAGGCCAGCTCACGTTTTAATGCAGAGTAATACAGCACAATGTCTTATAGACACAGTAACCGCCAAGCTCAAGGCAGAAATCTGGGACACCTCGCAGGTGCGCTGGGCTGTACAACAGGTATCAGCATCAACAAAAAAATTCCAAGCTGTTGCTGTGGCAACACTGGTATTATCAGAATCTCAACGTGATCACTCACATTATTACGCTTCATTACATTATTGTTCCCGATTACACTTTTCCTGACATTCAGGCTACACACCAGATTGACTGAATTGGGTAGCTAGACAGTCATCTGTGAATGTATTCTTACACAGCTAGCTAGCTACTTAAAACTTAAGCTTGCAACTGTATACAGGTATGGGATATTACCTAGCTAGTGTAACACTAGAAAACACACAAGCTGGAAAACTACATATAAAAAAAATACTGTTTTGTTTTGTCCTCTTATATAGCCACATATTTTTAAAAACCAATAATACTACTACCGTTAGCTTACTCGCTAACGTTACGCTATGTGCGAACAGCTATCTTTCTCATCGTTCCTTTTCTGCAAAATGGCACTGCGTTTCACGAGAGGGAGTGATGGACGACACGACAACAATTAGCTAGCCAGCTAGCAAACAGGACAGCTTGTCAGCTATAAATAAAACACGCAATAATTCCGTTAACGTTACACAACAAATGCTTTGTTAAACAAAAAAAAACTGACAAAAATGCTAGGACAGCCACTTCACTTCACCTGTCTGAGGAGAGTCCAGCGAGCTCGAGCGACGCCGGTCCCGCAGCTCCTGTCATTCTCTACTGACATCGCCGAACCAGGCTCATCTTTCATTTTACTCACACTTGTACCACCTGTTGGCTTTCCCTCCATTCTCTGCTAAATAAAAAAAATGTTCTAAGCAAGAATAAAATACACGTTTAAATAAACAAACAGCTTGTTTTCACAGTGTTGACCGTTTGTTTCATCGTCTCGTTAGATAAAATAGTACTGCGCACGCTTATCTCCCTCAGCAGCAGTACTAGGGCAAATCGTGAGGCTCAGATGCCGTTTGGAAAGCGTGCCACTTCCGTACACTTCCTGTCCGTCAGCTAAAAAGATAAAAAGCAATTCATCACCAGTATAGTCGAACACATGATTCAATCGCCGTGCGTGGGTTTTCTTCGATTGATTATTTGTGCCTACTATGTACGCAATTTGATTGCGCCGAATGTTTGAAATGCGAAAATGATCACCCAGGCATGCTTGTCAGTACTGAAAATATTCTAAATATACGCAGTGCTGTGCTATTTCAAAGTCTGTGCAGGCGAGAGCAAGGAATATTTTACCGAATATAGCCAGCTACACTGTTTCCTGTATGTCTTCTTGATGAAAAGCTTAATGTTATGGTGATGAAAAGGGGGTAGTTACGCGATGACAGCCAGGTTTTATAGCTAGCTAGTTAGTGAACAATTCACATTGATTCGATATTTTGTTAATTTGTTTCTGTTATCCGATTTGTTAGATTGCAGTCAGTGGACAACAAGTTCCGATGCCGAGCAGGCTTGAGTCAAGGTGAACGGAACAGTAAACGACAGTAGTATTTGTTGAACCTGCCAGAGCTAGTTAACGCTAGCTTCCCACAATGATGAACATCCCTACGTTATTACGATCTTTAACTCGGTGTACAAGGTGGCCCGAATTGCTTCCCAAAAGTAAACTTTGGCCGTCCGTTCCGCTCCAGGCATCAACACGGCTTCTCTCAGGGGTAAGCCAGATCCGGTTTTCTGCTGAACCAATTGACTCTAAGTACTGCATTAATTAATCATTAATGTATGTGTTTCCGGAGGATATGTCCCCTACAAAACTATTCTTGTAGAAACCAAAGAGAAGGAAATGTGACGGATATCGTGTATTCCTAATGAGAAACAGATCCGGGAGAGTCGGATTTCCAGTGATAAGGTCGTTTACAAGAGAACAGCTGAAGTCAGGTTCGAATGGGTTCGTCAAGAAACGTATCACAAAAGCCTGTGGTTTGACGCAGTATTTTGTGTCTTCTGGTTTGAAAACGGTCATTATGTCCACACTGTGAGAACAAAATTAATATTAATAGCAAGTTTCTGTAATTGCATTACTCTGTTAACAGGTCGTGTTTGAACATAATTGGCAAAGACACTGAATCAAATTTTTTAAATTGTATTTTTCAGAACACTTCCAGTTCAATCCTGGAATATTCCAAGGCAAATTTTCAATTCAGGAGCCAAGAGAGGTCATTCAAGAGAAAAATAAGAGCAATATACGAGAGGTATTCAGAAATTCCAGACGGCATTGTGGTATGTTTTTGTTTTTTTGCATTCAGGTCATCAAACAGATAATGCTAGTTAAAGGCATCACAGACGACTGCAATGTTATTTAATTGTATCCAGCCAGGGCAAGTATTCATGTACTGCAGTACTGCAGCACAAAGTATGTTGTCGTTGTGCTTCCTGTAGGTCCAGGGGCGTCACCATGTTTACTTTGAGGAAGGGGGCAGTGTCTGCAGGATGGATCTCAAGAAGGGTAAGCCCAGTGCAGGTCAAACTGCAGGGTGAAGTCAGAGGAGAAAATATAAAATCAGCTCACGATAGCTGGGCCATTTTTCAGTCCAAGTCTGTGTGCAGCATGGTGGTGGGAGGGTTGATAATTTGACATTGGTTACCTTGGTTTGCTTGGGCCTCAGGTGACCAACATGTGGAGGAGATCCTTCGCATGGATGGGGGAGGCCATGGAGAGTCAGTTTTGCAGCGGGTTCGAATCTCCCCGGGGGAGGCTATGCTCGCTGCCACTCTCAGATCCCCCTGCAGTGCGGATGAGGAAACCACGTGTCTCCTGGTGAGGCTGAGGGGCTCTCCCGACCCTCCTAAACCACTGCTCACACTCGACAGAGTCTTCAGCTTTGGTGAGAGAGGCCAGTGTGGGTCATTTGTTACATTTTTGTGAATGAGGTTAAGGGTGCTGTGGGAACAAATAAAGTCGATTTAAGCAGGGCTGGTTCTAGGTTGTGCAGCTCTAGGCAAGATTGCGGCAGGGAGGGTGGGGTTGTAGGTAGCAATCACGGACTGGGGAGGGATTTTCCCATCCCCCCCCCCCCCCAATACAGACCACCTATGCTGCCTGTGCTGCGAATAAGCAATGGATAAGATTAAAACTTATGTTAGATGTGACAAGTACTCTTGCCTCAAAGATATTACTGTGGCTGGTAACGTCAGACGTTAATGTGGGTTGGTCTCAGTGTTGATTTTATGTGTCTGCATGCAGGAGTGGTGGCAGCCTGATTGTGTGCACTCAGTGTGTTGGTGGAACAGTGCATTTTTGTGTCTCTCTTGTGTAGAATGGGCCACGGATGAAATCCTTTTCTTCACCCGTCTGGAGGACCTCCGCTGTCGCAGCGTGTTTCGCCTGGACCTGAGCGCGGCAGAGCCAAAAACCACTCTGGTGTATGAGGAGCAGGACGCTGAGTAAGACCCGCTTCAGGTCACAGCTGTACCTCACATTCACAGCGTCTCCAAACTCACTTGTTCTGTCTGTGTATCACTGTGTCTTAGTGTGAATCTGTGTTCTTCCCTCTCAGTTTGTGTGTGTGCACACACTCACAAGTATGACTGTTGTTCCATCCCTCTGCAGGTTTTTTGTTGAAGTAAGCAGCTCCAGAGATAGGAAACTGCTGACAGTCAACTGCAGCAGTAAAAGCAGTTCAGAGGTATGGCTTATTGACTGCATCACACCCCTTGCTCCACCCAGACTGGTTCAGCCCCGCCTCGCAGGCATGCTTTACCACGTGGAGCACAGGGACCAGCAGCTGTATGTCCTCGCCAACACCGCGGCAGGCCAGGAGTACCAGGTAAGCTCTGCCCACTGTAGACCCAAACTCCTGGTGAGCCCCACCCATTATGGGCAACACTAGATAACCCTAGATAAGTGCAGTAAATCTAAGGGTCGTTCAACATGAAAACACTTAAACCCACTGAGGTCAAGTTAATGGAAAAGCTCTCTATCCAAGAGATTAATGCTAACAAATGGTCTGATACGGTACTGTTACTGTTGTTATGTAAATTTATGATGTAATAATCACACGTATGTGCATTTTCCCATTTACCCAAGCTGCTGAGCGCTCCTCTCGCCTCTCCCTCTATGGGAAATTGGGAACCACTGTTCACCCCTGCCCCTGGGACAGGTCTTAGAGACATGGAGCTCCTCCAGGAGCACTGCGTTCTGTTTGTTCGGACCCCCAACGGCCCCCTTGAACTCCAAGCGGTCCCCTTGGCTGACCCGACCTGTGCCTCCACACTACAGGTGAGAGAGCCACTCCAACCCACGGGTCGAATCAGAATCACAATCTCCCTGACAGGGTGGAAAACATTTCTTTGTATTGCTGCTGACCAAGTGCTGACCAATCAGGCGCCTCTTCCTGAATATTGCCCATGTTCGAGATAAGATCTAGATAAGATTACTTCTCGATTACTGTTCACTAGTATCAGAGGGTCCAACATAGTATTGTCACAGTTTTTTTTCCTGAAAAACATTCACAGGAGTCTTATTTATTGCCAACTTTTATTACCCCTTCCTACAATTATTGTACATAAATAACAGCCTTTGTAATCAAAAACAGATCATAAACCTCTGCGGTGCTTTATGACCATTGCTGATGTCATCGTTATGCCATCCAGTTCCATCACTATTACCTAAGCACTGACCTTTCACCCTGCGGTTTGGTCCTAAACACATGAACATGGAGCGTCAATTATTCTTATTATTTTTTACTATTGTTCTCCACACACTGTGGTTGCCACTCGTACTGTAACATGTCCTGTGACTTGTGTGGTTTTGCGAGTCAGCACGTGTCCCATAATGTTTTCATTCCAGGGTGGGTAAAGCCACAATGTGCTGCTTTGGAAAAGACTGCTACTGGCCCAAGTTAAACACATTTTTTTCATGTTAGCCTTGCTAGAGCTTTGAACTAATGTTTTACCTCATAGTTTGTATTTAATTTTTTATTGTAGCTGTTGCTCTATTTTATGTGAACATACATATTAGTGTTGCTAAAATTATATTAGTTCTATTTCAATAATTAAAATTCAATGGATAAACCCCTTGTTATTCCTGTGTTCCGCATCTTGGGGAAGATCATGCTGTGCTGGCAAGGAAACTAACTTGCAGCATTAAATGCTTTGCTTCAGGAGGTTTTGTGAACTAAACTAGTATCTAGTATCCGATCCAAAATGTTTGATAGTACCCTCCTCATCAGTAGAGTTGCTATCAGCAACTATTTTAAACAGTAGAATGTCAGCAACTATTTTAAACAGTAGAATGTCAGCTCCTGTGTTACTCCCGTCTTCTGTAATTTTGTGACTCAGAGGCTGCTGGCGAGAGTAAGAGGTTCTTGTTCTCTCTGCACTGGCGTATTAGTTGTAGATGATCTGTAGTCACACCCTTTCACCAAATCAGGACATTATTTTTTACTGGGACACAAATTTCCAGTGCAAAGTGCACCGAGCTAAATGAGGTGTCTGTTTGTTGTCAGTAGCTGTGTAAATGAGGTGTCTGTTGTCAGTAGCTGTGTAAATGTACACTTCCGAGTGTCGCATGTCTTTCAGCTCCCCTTGTGGGCCTGTGCAATAGAGACCCGACCCGGCCAAATGACGAACAACAAGACCTTGCTGTTCCTCCTCTCATCCCCGGTACACCCGCCTGCCCTATTCCACTACTCCCCGTGGGAGCACCGGCTCTATTTACAGGAAGAGTCTGCCGGACCCCCCCTCCCACGCTACCATACCACACGGCTGGAGGCCCCCAGCCAGGTATCTTACCCTAATTATACACGTGTGCCCATGCAGACCACACAGATCATTAGAGATCTCATGGACCAATTCCCAAAAGAGTAGGGGGAATGTTAACCCTGGTGTCCTGGTCAAGTCCACATAAAACTAGCTCTTTACATCTGGCCATCTAATCACCGCCCCCTCCCCCCTCCTTACTTCTTATTGGTTACAGCCTCTCTTGCATTCTCGACCCACTTTGCTTCTCCAGGTTATGGCTGCCAGTAAGAACTGAGTTCTCATTTGAACTGCTTGGTTAAATAAAGGTTACAACAAGGCACAAATGTACAGAAACATGGACACACACACTTGCACACATACCTAACACATCTGTCCTGTGTAGAGTACAGAGGTGGGGAATTGAGTACAGATGCCCTGTGTTCTGTCAGGAGTCATGTGACACCAAGGTGGGGTTTGAGTTGTGTTCTGACGGCAGTATGCGACACCTGCTGAGTAGCCTGTCAGGGGATGTCAAGTGGCCTGTATGACTGGCAGAGCCTGCAGGTGTCAGGTAACCTAGCTACCGGGCCTTTGTTAGGCGGTGTCAGGTAACGAGGTTTCAGTTCCCTCTCTCCTGCAGTGCTTAAGTCTCTGTTAAAAGCAACATCATCTGCTTGGTCACACCTAGGACACCATTACCGGTGCCCACAGCAACAGGAACCATGGCAGTGATAATAACTTCCTAATCTTTTGATGAAAGGCCAGTTCCATTTTAGAAATTGAGTGAGGTTGGGGGGGAGGGGGCAGGGGGAAACCATAATTTCCATCTCATGCAGGATGGTGGTTGTATTGTTTGGTATAGTCCATCGTTTGCAGCCAGGATTAGAAGATGGAAGAGCAGGGTGCTTGTTTTATGAACGTAATGTACCATGTTAGATCTCACTCCATTTCTTCAGGATGGCACTATGGTCCCGCTCACAGTGTTTCACGCATGTGCATGGGACGACCTGAAGGGGGCGCCATTGCTGCTTCATGTGTATGGGGCCTATGGCCTGGACATACACATGGGGTTCAGCCCTGAGAAGAGGCTTCTGCTGGAGGAAGGCTGGGCCCTTGCCTACTGCCATGTCAGGTACTCCAAATCCTATGATCATTTGAGCTCTGCTGCCACTGTAGTAACAGTATGAGACTTTAGCCTTTGGAACTGGCTTTGTGTGAATTAACTGTTCTCACTTTCCAGCTCCTAAATCAATAAACTAAGCAATTTTTTTGGAACAATTTATTGAACCCTAGATAACTAAATGTTGTTATAGCAACATGCAGAATCATAGTTTGTCTGTCGTTTAGCTGTTAAACTGAAAGTGTCTATTAGATGCTTTGCATCGGGCTGATGGGGGATGAAGTTCAGAATGCTCTTCAGAAATGTCTCAGGATGACCCCACATTGTGTTGGCCTGTGCCCTACAGGGGTGGAGGTGAGTGCGGCCTAGGCTGGCACCAGGCAGGCCGTTTAGAGGGGAAGCAGAGAGGGGTGGAGGACCTGGCGGCTTGCATCCAGCGCCTCTTCGACCTGGGCGTGTCTCGGCCCGCCTTGGCCGCGCTGACCGCCCGCAGTGCCGGCGCAGTCCTGGCGGGGGCTCTGTGCAACCAGCATCCTCACCTGCTCCGAGCCGTCACCCTGCAGGTAACGAACGCCCGCAGCCCCGCCCACAGGCCACCTTCATTCTGCGGAATTCAAAATACAGCTTAAAGGAGTCATAAATCAAAGCGTGTTACATGCTCAGCTTCTGCAGGTATAGCCATAGCTATTTTTCATTTCCTCATAATAATAATGCCTTATATTTATATAGCGCTTTTCTCACACTGAAATCTCTTTACAGTGATGAGTATGAAACTCGCTTCAGCCGTCATCAAGTGATGCATGGCAGCCATTTTACACCAGAACGTTCACCACACATCAGCTGAGGTGGAGAGGGAGAGAACAATTTAAACTTGGGGATGATTAGGTGGCAGGTTGAGAGAGCCATGTTGGGAATTTAGCCAGTACACTTTACCAGTACCTCCTTATTGAGGACCTCCAGAACGGCCAAACTACCCAGTTTGGTTTAATTTGCGTATTTGCCCCACATTGGCGTTGCTGTTCTCTGGTTCTGCAGGCCCCTTTTTTGGACGTCCTGGGGACCATGCTGGACCCCACCCTGCCCCTGACAATCGAGGAGAGAGGGGAATGGGGCGACCCCCTGAACGAACCCCAACACAGAGACTACATCGCCGCCTACTGTCCCTGCCACAACATCAAGCCGCAGGTGAGTTCACGTGAACAACTGTTCTCTCCTGGACCGCACATTCGTTACATTACATTCTCTCTTATCTTCTCGGCCTTAATGGGTGGGGCTCACCAGGAGGTCCGTCAGCGCCCCACCCCCGAAGTTCAACACCACGAGGAAGGCGCGGGACAGGGCGTCGAGCTCCCGCACGAAGGCGAAGACGTCGGCGTCTCGATGCACGAAGCACGCCCAGCCCCGGTGCAGGGCCTTTTGCCATCAGTCAATGGATGGTTTTTGAAAAGGACTTGTATTTAAATTTGAATTGGATTTGGAATTTGGAGTTGGATAACAATTTGAAAAACTGAGGGGTAGATTTAATGTAAAAGGGGTTAATGTTTACTTCTTTTATTAAAAAAAATATATATATATTTTTTTAAAAAGCTCTTATCCAGAGCTTTTTAAACAGATTAAATTTTTACAGACAAAACATTGATACAGCTGTGTATTTACTCAAACAATTCAGATTAAGTACTTCACTAACAGGCACAACTGCAGTGCCCCAGCTAGGATTTGAACCCACAATCTTTGAGTTACAAGCCTAGTTTCCTAAGCATTATAGTACACTGCCACCCTCATACAACCCTCATATAAGTCGCACATACACAAACACAAACACAGCTATTCAACCCTGCATATAAATAACACAACCCCACACACTCACACGTGACGTAACTTAAAACATTAAAACATACAAATATGCAGGAAAGGTCACAGATCACTCGACTGGGATATCAAAGTGCCTGTTCACACTGATAGTTCTTAATCAGGGCATGTAAGTTGAATTTGGACTTTGATTCTGCAGCAGTGTGGCTTAATTGGGGTGTCTGTTTCTCCGTCCCAGCTGTACCCTTCCATGTTGATTACGGCCTACGAGGCGGATCGGAGAGTTCAGCTGGCAGGTGTGCGGAGGTACATCCAGAAACTGACAGCGGCCGTTCAGGCACATGTCGAGAGTACCTCAACATCAGGTGAGCGGAGGTGGACGCATTTTTAAAGGACTAAAGTTAACCGAAATGACATTGCACTATAATCATTTACCAAATGCTCTTATCCAGAGCGACTCGCACGTGAGCAACATTGTATTATGTGAGCAACATTCGCAGACCAGCGAGTGTATCTGCAGCGTGATTAAAAATTGTAACGACACAAAAATAACTTGATACATCATAGCACGTTTAGAGATCGGTCTTGCCGTAGATTTCATTCCACTGCTGACCTGAAGAGACCAAACTAAAAATGCAATAAAATACATCCCCCCTCTTATCCAAAGATCAGCTCTGTAAGGGTACAAATAAGACTGAAGGACAGCCCTGAGCAGAGTTCAGTTTTTTATTGATGCCTCCCTGAGTGTTCAAGGAAATCGGAGAACATGACAACCCCTGCGTCAGAGAACATTTCTTCTTCTGTCACATATAGTTCCCAACTGTATCCATGTCTGAAACTGAACAGAATCAGATCTCGGGGACAGCTCATTTAAAACAGTCATTCCGGGGTTCAGAGTAAAATCGTTCTCATTTAATTTCAGTGTTCTGTTACTGGCACAACAAACCTAGGTTTATTGCCGTATCCCCATGCGAATTTCAGGGAAAACACAATGCAGTATCACAAAATAAAAGAAAACATGCAAATAAATAATACAAATATTGAATTGGAATAAAATCATAAAATCATGGGGCGAAAAAAGAACTACTAATCTCCCTCTCCTCCTGTTAGATAACACCCCGAGCAGAGGGTCATTAGCTTGTTTATTAGATGCTGTGTCAGTAGGAAAGATAAGGAACAGTGCAGTTCTGCCTCTCAAGGTTATGGCTGCCTGCGAGACACGTTTCCGTTTGAGTGGGAGTTAGCGGAGGCTGAGGCCCGAGGCCCACGGTTCGAGCTCACGAGAGACTTGGATTAAACCAATGTCGTTCAAAGCCCCTGCAGCGTGTATATGAGAAAAGAAAAACCAAATGGTTGGACAGACTTAAGCTTTTATAAGTCAGTCTTATCAAGGCCACTGAGTTGGTGGGCAATTTCCCGCTTCGAGAGTTTGGTTATTTTTTTACAATACAAGAAATATTGACTGATTCAAGCTCCAGTATGCCACAGCCTTATAATTTAAAATAATGAGGTAATCTACTAATCATTTCCACGAGAAGAAATGTGATTGGTGTGAAATAAATGCACAAAGAAGCAAAATTACTGATGGTAAAGGTCAGATCAGGTGACTGAGCCCCTCCAGTACAAGCCGACTGTTAGTGGCAGGTTAATGGGTTTTCACAAGGCCCCGTGACCATGCCCCCAGAGATTATGTCACCAGCAGTGGGAGGAGCAAAGCAATGATGTAATTCCAGACCTCTCTCTGTTCGGGTTCTAGAATCAGAACGTACACGCCCGTCCATTGTTCTGGACCTGCAGCCCGGCGGAGACCACTTTGGCCCGGAGGATTTCGACCTGTCCTTGGAGGAGGTAACTCTGAGTCTCGTGAGGGGCGGGGGTTGGAACACAAAGGTCTCAGCTGGGGCACTGCTGTTACTCTTGAGTAGGCCGCTGGTGTACATACGCAGCTTCGTGGCATATTGAATATGAAAGATCTCGTGGCAGTCATCACAAAGAGAAGGCGTTTTCCCCATTGTCCTGGCTAAATTCCAAACCTGGCTGTCTCAATCTGGCATCATATTCATCCCCCAGTTTAATTGGTTCCTGCTCCACCTCGGCTGAAGTGTGGTGCATGTTTTTGCCGCACAGCGCCCAGGTGTGTTTTACACATTGATTTGGTTGAGGCAAGTTCACTGTAAAGTGCTTTGCGATCACAATGTGTATTTAAATGCAATCCATTACTAATATGGAAAAATATCAGCTGCGTAAGTCACCCCAGATAAGGAACTAAATTATGGCACACTGAAATGCCCCCTCCCGTTGCTATGACGACGCCCCATATCTTTGGTTGACAGCAGTCAGTCTCTAGAGCCGCTGACGGTAGTTGAATAACAGTGTGACAGACATATGCACTGTGAACACTGAACACCTTTTCACCTTAAACCTCTCGTACCCTTTCCTCTTCTCCCACAGGCGGCCCGGCAGCTTGCATTCCTCTATAGGGAGCTGGGGCTGAACAGGGGTGGCAGCAGGAAGAGGCGCAGGTAGAGGGGTGATGTCACCAGCACCGCAGGGCTTCCCTGGCAGAGACGCATGACTGCCGTGCTCCCCAGCATGCGTTGGACGGACAGAGAGACAGACGGACGGACGGAGAAACAAGTACACGTCCTAGCTTGTCCGTCCCCGTGATGAAATGGGTGCACGCACACACCAAAGTGAGAAGTCTAAAAATGTGTCCTATTTTCAAAGAAAGAGAGGCTGCCAAATATGAAAAGGTGCAAAATCTTTAATTAAAAACATTCAGATGAACAACACGTATGGAACGACTCGATCGGAAACAGACAGGGGACTCAAACGTTTGGGAATGCCCGCCCCCCACTCCAGTGCTGAACACTCAGCACTTATACAGGATGTCCAGTGCGCTCAGGTAGCACGCCTTCTCTGCGATAAAGCAGCTGGAGGCGTGACCAGGGTGGATCCTCACAGAGGAGGAGTACTCCAACACTAGCCCCTCCCCGGGCGACGTATCGATTTGGGCTTTCTGCAGGCGCTCCCCTTCCCTGCCCCTGGTGCCCACGCGCACCATCAGCTCGTCCGGCAGCTCAGGCACCCCTGAGAGGTCCGTCAGCGCCCCGCCCCCGAAGTTCAACACCACGAGGAAGGCGCGGGACAGGCCGTCGAGCTCCCGCACGAAGGCGAAGACGTCGGCGTCTCGATGCACGAAGCACGCCCAGCCCCGGTGCAGGGCCAGCTCCGCCTGCCGGAGTAGACTCAGGGCCCGGTACTGCTCCAGGACCGACCCGCTCTCGTTCTTTTGAAACTGGGGAGATACCGCTCAATGTCAGCTCCCCTCACACTGTAACACAGCACCTTACCAGCAACCTGTCTTTGACTACAGTGCATTGACCATGGGCATATGGCACTGTACCTCAGGACATACAACAGCAAAAGTAGTAGGACTTTCACTACATTATTTGTATAGTGAATTAGTAGTAACATTATAAATACAGTATATAATTCCTTTACTGCAAAATATTGTCATATCTACATCTACATGTGTACGTATGTACTGTATATAGTCAAATGAAATTATGCCACTAAGTGTGGAAGGATTTATCTGTTTTTTTATTTTTTCTCTTAATTATTTAATGAGCCTAATCATTTAGATGATGAATTATGAATGACCGGTATTTCTGAGTATAGCCAGTTAGCTGATTAGACAAGGATAATTGTTTGAAAACTTGCATATACAAGTGCCCGCCCCTTCTGGTATGCGTGTTATTTTCAGCCCCGCCCATCCTCCGCACCTCTACATTGACAGTGGTGTAGTCCGGGTGGATGGGAAGCCAGGTCTCATTCTTGCTGAACCCGGCGTACTGCTTTCCGCTCCACTGCATGGGGGATCTCTGGGGGTCCCTGCTTGCGTTCTAAGAGAAGAGGTGGGGGTCAGAGATTAAGTGATGGAGGCGGGGTTTGACGTTGAGAGGGTGGGTCCACGGCATGTTCCTGCGGGCTGAGGGAAGGATACGCACCGGGTTGAACTTGCCGAACGGGTCCTGGATCTCGGTCACGTTTACGTTCTCCATACCGATCTCCTCGCCGTAGTATGTGGTGGGCGTGCCAGGGAGCGTGAGCAGCAGCATGTTGATGACACGCGTGTACTCTTTCCCCGTGCTGGAGGAGATGCGGGGTTTGTCGTGGTTCCCTACCTGAACAAAGAGCCACCATGATGTAATCAAGCATTCCTTTACACCCAACTCACAATGCCCAATGCTCAAGTCATCATACTGCTTACTGGAAACCTCCTATTAGATGCACGTGTACAGTGGTCTGTAATAACAGCCTAATTGCCTGCAGGACCATGTATCTATTGGATTGCAATGCAAGCAATTTGTTGAAAGACAAACAAACGCTGGACACCATTAATAGAAGTTTTACAGTAAATAAATTCACACTGAAAGGCAGGTGGATCTTCTTGCTTGCTGATTAATTGTAATGTTGATCACCTACCACCCAGTTTGCCCACTTGCCCTTGGGCATGTTGGTCATCCACAGGTTGACCAGGTCGAAGGCGCCGCCTCCTGACAGGCGTTTGGGTAGGTCGAGGAGATAAAAGTTGAAGGGGAAGTCGCTTTCTTTGATGCTTTCCGTGCCGTAGTACATCATGGTCTTCTCGATCTCCTCATAGTCATAGGACTCAGTCACCATGAACCTGAAAGAGTTCCATGTGGGAAATACACACATGTGAACAAAGACAAGAGAGGAGGATAAATAGAGTCTGCCTACAGTTCAGACCTGGGTCATTTAAGTTTTTGAAATACTTAAATTCTTTAGATGGTGTTCAGATTTTAACACACTCCTCCTCCACACCTCCGCCAGACACTAGAACATTTTCAGCCAAAACGTACATTCAAGAATTTTGAGCATGGGACAGCAGGCAATAGACTCTAGGAACTCAGGAATTTCATAGGGTGTCTAAAGGGGTTAAAATATCTAAAATAGTGATTTGACACATATCTGCAAGGGTCAGACAGGAGTCTTTTTTTTGTGGGGGGGGGGGGGGGTGTACCTGTGACGTCCCGGCTCTCTGCTGTACTTGTCCATCTCCACCCTCCAGTCTCGCAGGATGTCGTGCAGGCCTAGTTGGGAGGTGGTGTAGTCATGGTACAGGTCAAACTCTGAATTCACACTCTCCTGAGGAAAAAGTAGGGAGAGGGGTGTGAGAGCACAGCCTTTTTTCCCCACCGGCTCTCTTGCAGACTCACGGTCACTTGGCGGGATGCAATGGCTCAGGATTAGGCTACTCAGAAATTCCACTTCTAAATCCTGAGAAATACAGCCCCAATAATCCCTTTCCTGTGACGGGACAGTCTGTCCGGTGAAAGACGTGGAGCTACACCCCTTCCCTCTGGGAGGAATTCGCTCCTTCAGCTGAACACTTTGGAGCCAGTCAGTGACTGCCCCTGATCACATGGGCTGGTTTATAATGACTTGAAATGAAAACTCTTTAACAGAAATAAAGTAAGCTGTATGCAGTGAGCATAATTCATTGGACAGTGACACATTTTTTGTTGATTTGGTTCTGTACTCTAGCACTTTGAGTTTGAAAGGATACAATGACAATGAGGTTGAACTGCAGACTGTCAGCTTTAATTTGAGGGTATTGTCATACATATCGGATGAACTGTTTAGAAATTATAGAACCTTTTGTACATGGTCCCCCACCCCATTTTCGGGCATCAAAAAATATTGGACAGTTTAACATAATGTAGAATAAAGTAATAATTTTTAATATTTGGTCACATATCCTTTGCATGTCATGACTTCCTGATGTCTGAGACCCAACAATATCAAAAGACTCTTGATATCTTATTTTCTGGTACTCCTACAAGCGATACTATAACCTCTCTGCATTTGAATGGATCTCTATGGGAATTGGGGGGTGGGACTAGATTTAGCTGTAAATTGAGGGGTTTCAAGTTCAATAGGAAAATGAGTCAAGAGAAGAAACCCTTCAAGTGATCCATCCATATCTACTGCATATCTGGCAGCAGAGTGATGGTTTAAGGCTTGTTTGATACATCAGACCCTTGATGACTTAGAGCCATTTAGCCAACCATGTGTTCCATACTGTTCCAGTGTAATTTACAGCTAAATCTAGTTCCACCCCAAATTCCCATAGAGATCCATTTAAGCCAATCCGGTGAAAGCGTTGTGCCTAACTGACGAGTAAATGTTCAATTGTTGCCAACTTAAGCTTTACATAAATGTTTAATAGTTCATTCTCAACCTTTGTTACGCAAGCAGATAATTATAAAATCATATGGTCCTTTAAAGTTACATTCACAGGTCTGCTGGGTGGCCCCTGAGAGAAACTGTTAACTTTAAACAAATAAACATCAATATGTACATGACCACTGCACCCAGGACCAGTGATTTTAGTTGGACACCACCTCACAGGCCCCTGTTTGTGTGACTGAAGAGAGGAAGCATGTCTTATCTTACCGGGGGCTTGTTTGGGTCCACCTGGGGCTCGTCTCTCAGGTGTTTGGCCTCCAGGAGGTGCTTCACGGCGTCCATGCGGAACCCGTCCACGCCCTTGTTCAGCCAGAACCGGATGATATCCTGGAAATCGGCGGAGGAGAGGAAACAGCAGAATTAGCTTCAACACCGGAAAGCATGACATAACATCATTTGAGGCGCCAAATTAAACTTTTATAACAACAGTTTTATCCAAATAGTACATTGCAGTTGTCAGACTAAGGATCAGGATGCACTCGTATGTAATGTGGGGTAATGAAGAACCTATTTCCATTGTAAATATAGAATTAAACTCTTTAGAATGGTGTTTTCTAGATTGAGACCCAATGCTGCATGAAATAATAAGTGATACTGCAGAGACGGCACTTGGTGGCATCTGTGTGTGTGTGTGTGTGTGTTGGGGGTAAATTGCAGCTGCTTCATCACTTTATGACAACATCCGTCAGCACAAGCCTTTTTTCCAATGCTACACAAGTCTCCCTCTATGTATCTGGCACAAACTCTTGTTTTCTCTCTCTCAGGCCAAGTGAGTCTTCTGCTCTTTGGTGAACTTTGTACTGTGGTGTCTGCCTCTGTCAAAAGGTAAGAGATTCCAGGAGATAATCAGTAACAATGGAGTCTGTGACTCCAAACAAGATTTAATCAGCAAGTCGAGCAAATTATCACTGCAGATAGGAGACCGCCGTTAAACCAATGAAGAGTTCCGCTAGAGTACATGGGAGACTGCAGCCCTGCTATCTGAGCTCTAGCCTTCTGCTGAAGGAGAGGCGGTGGGTGGGATATCCCATGGCCATGCCCATCTCTATCCCCCCGTAGGAATGCCAAGCATTGAGCCCTGGCTAGGATTACTATGCCTTTTTGTGGGACATAAAGGCGCCTGTGTGTCACCTGTGTGACTGGCTCTCCGTGCCTCCGTGCCGCCACCCCCCCCCCCCCCCCTTTACACCTGCCGAAAACAAGAAGGACCTGGGAGCAGGAGGTGGGAGGCGCTCCTTCTCATCCTCGCTCACCCAATCACATGTCTCCCTTGCCAATTCCCCTTCCCTCACACTGTCCCTCATTCGTGGTTCGTGGCTTTCTTCCCCAAACACTGTACTGTTTATATTCCTCCCCCGCCCCTGACCCCGCGTCTATGGCAACGGCCAACCGGCAAGGCCGGCGGTTCTGTGCCAGGGGCAGGGAAGTAAACAAAGCAGGTCATTGGGATGGTTGAAAGTGGACCGTTTCCCCCCGCCCCTGCCACTATGGCAACGGCTAACTGGCAAGCCTGGCGGTTCTGTGCCAGGCGGACAGTTGAAAATGGACCATGCCGTGAGAAGAAGGCGCACGCTTACTTTCATTTCCTCCCTGACGTGCGGGTTGCGGAAGTTGAGGTCGGGCTGCTCCTTGAGGAACTGGTGCAGGTAGCACTGGCCCCGCACCTCGTCGTACGTCCAGGAGGAGTTCCCGAACACGCTCACCTGAAGGGACAAAAGCAGGAGGTCACAAATCCACGACCACCACAGAGACAACTCCAGTTCAGCAAATAAAACATTCTATGGTCCTTTTGAGTTAACTGCCCCTTCCTCAAAAATGTGCTGCGTTTCTCCACCTATGGCAGTTACTAACTGATGAACACCCTATTACCAACTGGACTAGCATGACATGCAACTGGAAAAGAGGTAACCACGGCAACCAGCTATCAGCGACTGCCTCTTCAGGGCAGGTCCGCTCACCCAGTTGTTGGGCAGAATAGAGCGCGTGCAGTTTGTCCAGATGTAGTAGTCCTCAAAGCCACTCGTGTGGTTTCGGCTGAGCAGGAACCAGCGATGCTTGTCGCTAGTGTGATTGGGGATGAAGTCCATGATCAGCTTCAGCCCTGCGATGAGAGAAGACACAATTTGAGGATGTGGAATGGCGGAACGGTGAAAGCAGAGAGAGGGAAAAGGGTCCAAGGGCGCCAAAAAACCCAACACGTTTCACACCCCTGAGCCATGTCGAGCCTTGGCTTCACAGACTCAGGGCTTTACCTTTGTTATGCATGCTGGCGAGAAGGTCCTCGAAGTCCTGCATGTTTCCGAACAGGGGGTCGACATCCCGGAAATCCTCCACGTCGTACCCAAAGTCCTTCATGGGCGACTTGTAGAAGGGGCTGATCCAGATGGCTTTGATGTTGAGGTAATCAAAGTGATCCAGTTTGTCCCTGATACCTGGTCACGGGTGGAACAGTGTTGGGTACCGCAATGGGCTGGCACTCTAAACGTTGCAGCATTGTGCCATGCTGCATGCTACTAAGTTCAGTGTTTCTCAGTCCTGGCCCTGGTGAACAACTGAGTACTCTGGGTTTGGTTTCTACTGGGCTCAGTTCATATTGAGCGAGAGGGAGAGATACACTCAGTGTGATCTATACTTGATAAGATATGGGTTTGCACATCTATAAAGATAAATGTATTGATTACTTGTATAGCGAACACATTTATGGCAGAAATTTCAGCTGATTAAGCATAATTGGTCAATTAGTCTTCGCCATACAACAATAGAACAAGAAATTCCTTGTAATCACTAATGTAATCACCTTGTATTACTCATTTAACAAGCACAAATAAAGCAGAATTTTTTGTTGTAATATAAGCTCACCTTATACAAATTACTTTTAGCAGATTTCTGTCTACTGAAAAGTCATGTCATATAAGATGAGTGTAAGCTCAATCAATCCTGAACAATGGAGACAGTCAAGCCTCCTGGTCTAGCAGGATCAGGACTGAGAAACACTGAAATGGTTAATTATGAGTGTGCATCTGGTTGACCACAGTAACTACTGTACTAAAATACAAATGACTTCATGCGGCGGCAGTGTGTAAACCTGAAAAATAGCCTAACTCTACTCAATTATCATCACACAGTAGGCCAATACAAGAGCATATTTGGAAATATATTAATATATATATATATATATATAGAATACAAAAGCTTCCAACTTTAAAAAAACAAAAGCTTTCGTTTAGTTCCGTTTCTACCTCCTCCAGGACTCTCAACAGGGTTGTTTGCTGACTTTTACAACCAGATAATGCAGACCTATAAAACCACTGGCGTGTGAAATTAAGGACAATTTACAGCTCATGTATAATACTATTCTGACCAGTACTTAGTGCTAATGACTTCAGTAAATTATGTCTGTTCACAAACATTACAAATAGCGCAGCGACACAATTCAGAGCTTATAGTAGCAGGCGAAAGCCAGTGAAAACTGTTTGAGAAACATAATTAATTCTCAATAACAATATATTCTTTGGGGGGGAAATGTGCACCAGTAACAAAACAGCGGGTTGCTACCTTTTATATCTCCGACGCCGTTATTGTCCGAGTCCTTGAAAGAACGTGGGTAAATCTGGTATACTGCGGACGACTGCCACCAACTGAGGCAACGTGGTGACATGGCGATCACCGTGATAGTCACGGCCACCAGCGCGACCGTGGACGCTATCACCAGCCAGAACAGGATCTCCCGGGGAAGGCGATAGCGGGCCTGGTTCGAATACAGTAGCAGAACCTCTTTAGGCATGCCGGCGTACGGTTTGATCTGTCTGTATGCGCTTTCCTCTTCATTCGGCGACAGGACCAGGGTCGAACTTGGCTCCTCTTGTACTTTAACATTATCAGATGTCTCCTTGTCATCATCTACTTGGAACCCCTCGTTATTGACGCCCTCCATCACCTCTAGCGCTGTGCCGTTAAGACTATCTTTTGTCATCGTGTGGCTGTACACGGTTTTCCCAAACTGTCTACTTCAGGTAGCAAGAGAATCAGATTTTAAATTCTGCGCTCCCTCTACACAATATCGGTCCCGTGTTTTCAGTGCGTTTTAAAGAGACTTGCGGGGTTCAGAGTACAATCTCTCTTTCTCACTCTCTCTCTCTCTCTCTCATTGGGAGGAGTTGTGAACGCATGGATAATAGCATGCCCATGTTTGTCATGATAATCGTTTGTCATGATATCTAAATATAGCATGATGCGATAACAGTTAACGTTAGCAAAGAACAGCCAGTAACGATCTATAAGTTTTAATGACAACCTATGATTTCAACAGATCGGAGGCACTGAAAAGACAATTGGTTGCTTGATTGACAGGCATTTTAAAAATACAATTAAACCACAGAAACCTAGGTCGTCACAGATTTTTGTGGGAAATCATGAATAGGCCAACGATTATTACAAATATATATCCCCTCAAAATATGGGGATGTGTTAATTATCTGTCAAGGCCACACCCATAAACTCAAATTACCCTGAGGTCATTTCATTACCTTTGTATAAAGTCAGACAGACCTTAGTAGTGTATAGGGTTGACAGGTCTAGAATTTTTTTTAAAGTAGTCCAAACCCAAGAGGAGAGTCATCGCGGTGGCGGTGACAGGATCGGTTCCGCCAGAGAAAATGGATCGGGGGCTGCTTTGTCGATTCGGTCACAGCCCTGCAAATGCCTTTCCAAACTAGTAGCCTAAGGAAGCAGTTCGTAATGAAAATCTCTGATATGTCCCGCTCTTGTACGTAGACATCACAGAACTATATGATAAGACCTGCATATACGCTCTCTCGCCGTGACCGAATATGACACCTTCACCCTTTTGAGGACGCATATTTGAGTCAACTTCGTCAAAACGCTTTTGAGCTACTTTTTCTCACAAATGGGGGCATGAAACCCTTATTTCCGGGGTTTTGTTGAGGGGATTCAGGAGCACACTCATCCACAGAACTGTGCACTCATCCAACAATTTCGTGGAAGTAAAAACTTCCAACTTGTACAGCGGGACATACAACCCCACTTCCAAAAAAAAGTTGGGACAGTATGTAAAATGCACATAAAAGCAGAAAGCAGTGATTTGTACATTTTCTTTTACATATATTTAATTGAAAACATTACAAAAAAAAAAGATATTTAATGTTTTGCCTTTTTTTTGGAATTGTATTACAAACGACTCTTTATTTTTGTTAGTTCTATCTTCATTCATAATCTACACTTTGTAACCATTGTCATATGTAAACTTAAATTTAAATATATATAACTACTTCCTCATTTGCAGGATTTCTTTTGCACACTGAGTATACACTGCCTCATTTTTGTAAACGAAGATTCACGTCATATTTACACGACCAAAATGTTCGTGTAAGCTACTTCTTGAAAAGTGTTCCCGACTATACTCAGCGAAATCCAGGAAATAATTGTGTCATCCGAGTGTTTCAAGTATACTGCAATCTGAAAAATGTTCGCAGACTCAACGACTTTCTCGTCCTATCTAATCACCAAGGCTACTCAATAGTGTGGAAGAGCGCTGATTCGACACGGCCACGGCCGTAGAAGTTTTTATTTCCGGTTTACTTCCTAAAATTGACGGATGAGTGTGCTCCTGAATCCCTCAACAAAACCCCGGTAATAAGGGTCTCATCCGGGGATTTTAAGTGCCCCCGTTTGTGAGAAAAAGTCGCCCAAAGCTTTTTGACGAAGTTGACTCAAATATGCGTCCTCGAAGGGGTGAAGGGATCATATTCGGTCACGGCCTCGGTTTCCTAGTTAATATGGGGCCTACATGCGAGGCTGTATAGCGTAATGGATAGCGAGCCCTCCTCGTAATCACAAGGTTGTGGTAATAATGTAATAATAGGTGTAGCCTATCTGCCATTGTACACTTGAGCAAGACACTTAAACAAAGCTTCTCACTTCGCCAAAAAACTACACAGTCGCTCCACCAAAACCCTAAGCTGTACTACCTGTAAATTTCAACCCAACTCTCCCATAGCAGTAAAACAGTCGACATTTTTAAAAAAAGAACTCTCCCTGAAATTAAACGTTTTCCATACACCCATGTCCCCTTTGCAGTAGATGGCAGCAAAATACTATTGTTGCTCATCCAATCAAAATAAAAAGGGATACGTTTAAAAGTGCCATGTATCAGTTTTATTGGGAAAACGGCAATGTAGCATTAGCTGTGATTAAGTAACCAGTCATTTAGCTAATGCATGAGATGGTACCAGTGTTGTTTTTTAGCCAGGCTACTTTTGCAGAATTCCTTCTGCTTTTGCAGCGCAATGCATACTGTATTTGAATAAGTATGAATTTTGGTATAGTTGTACATTTCAACAAAAGACAACAGCAGCTAGTGCTAAACAGTTAAGAGTGCGATTTCAAGACACCGCTAGCGCTAGCTCTGTAAGCAAGGCTGTAGCTCTGCCTCCGGAAACAAAAAAACTAGTTTATGTATCATTTTTGTTTAAAATTTTGCGTTTGATTAAAACAATTAAAATAGCTACCATGCTTGTACAGACAGCACAGATTAGTCAATTAGCAAATTAGCACTAACATCATCTTAATTTCAGATTTTCTGGAATAATCTAGGTTTCTCAATGCACCTGCTTTCATTGGTTACAGGCCACCGCTAATTAGTTAGATGGCTAGTGTGCAGTACTTTAATGTTTAACCAAGCGTATATTTACATAAATCAGTGCTATGAAGCACATTGGCCGACAGCTATCATGCTAGCACGCTCATTTGCACTATAGCTTTTACGGTTGGCAAGTAAATCATAACGAAACGTGAAGGGGCGGTTCTTCATTTAAGAAATAGTGACACGACAGGTTAAATTCGAGGAGGGGCAATCCAGTAAACCTAAAACACAGTCCATTACTGACGCGCATTACTTTGCCAGCAGCGCAAAGTGTCCACCGCACAAGCAAGCAGTGTACAATGAGGCACAGCGAACGAACAATGCGCCGATGAAAAACGAAATCTAATAAGAACGTGATGATGTCAGCCATCTTTAGCAATCCTTTATTGAAGATAAGGTGATTTATGTTCACTGTATGGTATGAAACATCACAATATCATACTCGGAACTATCAGTACAGGGAGTTAAGGTCAACACACAGGGTGACAAAGAAGGGCCGGCCCATGGCTGGCCCCTATACACGCCCTACCCACCCGCCCAACGAAACCCTGCAGCTCCAAGCGGCTCCCACCAAGGGAGGCATATACGCCGAGATACACACGCATACATCTCAACCCCTTTCTCATTTACACCACTTCTCATTTACAAAGCTAAAATCTAGGAATAAATAAAATATATCGTCGCAATAATTATTCTATATATCAATAATTGTAGACATACAAAACAAAAGAAATCAGAGCAAGTGATCTCGGGCACCAAAAAAAAAGCGCAAAATTATTATCTTTCAATCATTAATATTCTCATATGTAATCAAATGATTATTTTATCATTTATTATCACAGGAAGCGATCCAGCAAACTGCTACAGCTGAAGTGTACAATTAGGGGAAGGAACTGCAACAAAATGAAATAAAAATAATAATACTAAAACATAATTAAATGCAGCCCAATTAGACACTCATTTTTGAAACTACACACGAGGGCAAGTATTATCATCAACCAACAGGTCAAAAGAGAGCTCTTTGCAAGGCCTCCACTACATGTCTATTTGTATAAAGGTGAAATACATTCATTGTTCTCCCCCCAAAATCCCAGCATCTGGTATGAAGTTAAATATCCCCCTTTCCCTTGAACATCATAACCCCAACTCAATACATGCACAGCTCAAAAAAATCATTACTGCAAAAAATAGAACCACACACACAGAGTATTCAAGTAGTACCTAATAATCATATGGCAACCAGACTTGTACCATTTTGTCTCTAATCTCAGAAAACCATGCGCTTCGCCATGGACATGCCCATAACCCCCGACTCCCCCCATCCACTTAAAATAATTACAAAGGTAAAAGACTTGTTTTTAGATTTTTTGAGTAATCAATCAGCTTCAGTTTTAAATCTTAAATAAAAAAATAAAGATGTTTTTGTTGTCAAATGAGTGTTCTTGGTTGTTAAATCAAGCAACAACCAACATCACACAAAGCACCAGGGGGGGGGGGGGGGACATTAAAAAAAGAAATTCCTTGTGCATAAAAAAATCTAAACATTACAATATTGTAAAAGGAAAATGCAAGTGATGCAAAAATACTACTTTGCATGGGGGCAGGCAGAAAAAAAGCAGAACACATACTGGAGGGGAGGCATGGAAATATTGTTAAGAAGGGGTGGGCGAAATCTCAGGTTCTAATGGGCATCGAAAACCCACTTTCCCAGAAAGCCCAGGGCACCGTGGGCTTCCGGTTTGTGCACAAGCGTGTAGATGTGTGACAGTCCACTCCACCATCAGCACATCCTCTACAGTATGTTTTTACTTTTCAATCGTCAACTTTTTTTTTCTTTTCTTTTTTTTTTTTACAGCAAGCACAGTAGGCCACAACTGACAACAGGAAGAAAATAACTAAAAAGAGAACCTAAAAATATATATGTGCATATATATTCTATTTTCTCTGAACAACAGCAGGAAAAAAGCAAGTGGGACAGAGAGAAACAGTTTCGATGCAAACGTCTTCCCTCCCAGTCTGGTTTTGGGAGTTGGACCGGAGAAAAAGGTGCAAAAGCTCTCAACCTTCAAACCTTTCAAATGCGAGTAATGCCTTTATCCAGACACTTTGTATGTGTGTGTGTGTGTGTGTGTGTGTGTGCGCGCATGTTTTTAAAAGAACGTTTCACGTGCGTTTGTCCAGTGAGCCTTTTCAGAAACGTGGTGGTGAGCGGCACAAACGCCAAGTGGCGTCCCAAATTCCCCTCGCCAAGCGGTGCTCCCACCACATCGTCCCTCCCATCCTGAATGGGAAGAGGGTGAGGCTGCTGCGGACCAGCGTGTTCTCGAACCAGCAGCCGCTGAAAAAATGGCAATGCACCGGATTCCGTGCAGGCGAGCATGCAACCACAAGTCCTTACTCAGGCTGTCCACTTCTTACATTTTGGAGAAAAAAAAAAAAAAAAAAAACACAAAAATGTAACAAAAAAAAGGTAAAATTCATTATACTTTCTCTATTATATAGTGTTTCATTTTTAGATCATTTCTAACATTAAAGTTCCTCTTGTGACCCTTAAAAAATTTGCCATCCTTTGGGTTGTGTCATTTTGATTGTTTTTAAAACAATTTTATGGTCTTATTGATCTCTTGGTATCAGAGGAAAGGGGGAAAAAGGAAACCAAAATATGAAAAATGTCTTCTGTGTTAATGTTTTCAGGACACTCTTGGGTGTGGACAACAACGTTGAGTTCTCCAGCTACCAGGGGTCCTCCAGGTCGCCGCCATTCTGTGGAAGAGAGAAGGGGGGGCATGAGTGAAGCCAGAAAAAAACGAGAGAAATTAGGAAATGCTGTGCAATTACACTCAACAGCCACCGGGGGCAGCATGTCTTTCTAGACCAGCGGTGTCAAACTCCAGTCCTGGGGGACCGCAGTGTCTACAGGTATTTGTGGTTCCCTTTTAATTAGCACCCAGTTAAAGCATTGAGAACAAGGTGTTTGGACTTCTTAGCCAATCAGTGACTTAAATTAATAATTTGTGCTGAAACACACCAAAAACCAGCAGACACTGCGGCCCTCCAGGACCGGAGTTTGACACCCCTGTTCTAGACAAGTTGCAAAGAGGAGGAGGAAACATTGCAGACAGCCATTACTGCCAATCGGCCGATAGTGAGAAAGCTCCTTTATCATCATCTACTTACAATATTACATGCGAAACAAATTTGAAACAAGTAAAAAAATAAATCAATAAAATAAAAAACTGACTGGAACAGAGGCACAAAGGAAATTGAACTAATAATAATAATATAGTAAGTTTGGGGTGGGGTGCAACTGAAATGTACCCTTGATCCCTGGCCCGACCACACCTACCCCACAAAACTTTTGCCACACCCACACCTTCCTGAGAAGCACCAAGTCCAAGCCTAGACTTGCCAATGGGCTGAACCGAGGAAACGCCATACACCTGTGAACACTGAGTGGTGTGTGGTTTGACAAAAGGAAGCCCTGACAATCCAAAATCACGCCAAGACCAAGCAGAAAGGGGAGTGACTACAATTTTCACACGACTGGAATATGTTGCTGTGAACCCATTTGTCTTTAACCCGTATAGACTTTTGATCTTTAACCTGGCTTACCTGCTACAGGCGTCAAATTAAAAGTCAGCCGCTAGAGTAATGAGGGTCACAAAATTCCCTTCAATCTCATGAGTGTAATATGTTATAACCGACACAGCTGCAGCACCTCGTTATTTACACAGAGACAAGAATACGAAGACCTGACAACACCATCACTGTTTGATAAGTTTTATTTGTTCAGAAAAAATTTTTTTTCACAGCAGCATGAAACACAACTGGAACACTTGACAACCGTAAAGGTACAGTTGGCAAAAAAACAAAAAAAAGGACAAGGAACGGAAAAATTGTTGAGAGAAACTCAGATCTGAACTGTGAGCATCAAGGCATTAATTAAACACAACGTTCAACAACTTCTGTCAAGTCAAAATATCAAACTATTCCTAAATGCAGCCAAAAACTCACTTATAATTTGCTTTTACCTCCTTGTATGATACAATCCTAGAGTAATGTCCAGTCAACATTTACTATGCCCACACAGACACAAGAGTTCTGTTGTTCTGGTGAACGTTCATGCCAACATTCATTCAGAGTGGGTTTTTATCAATTTAATAACACATAACCAGAACTGCTGCAACCTGTCTCACCCTGCGCAGAGATGTTTGTGCAGAGACAACACCCTTCCAGAATTACCCAGAGTGCTGCGCGCTAACAGTCAGCCAATCACAGCACCATGGGCACGCACAAAAACGCGCACACACATACTGCAACCTGTGCTGTGTATGAGACAAACAGATGAGGCCAAACGCGATCAAAACACCTGCAACAACTCCCCACACACACACACACACACACACACACACACACACACACACACACACACACACACACACACACACACACACACCTGTCAGCAGCACACACTGGACATTATTGGACGTACACAGTAACTAATACTTGCTACGATACAACAGTACACAGAATGCATTGTGCACGTGCATTGGATTATGGGAAGCAAGTTTTCTTTTGTGACGAATAGATGGTCACACGGACAGCCACGGACAGTCTGTGCTGTGCTGGGAATCTGAGATAGCATGCATTTCTAATCTCTGTGTCTAATTTCCTCAAAGTATGCTGTTTAAAGAGCATTTAATATAGACTTTGCACTCATTGGCATCCACTCGGTAACGCTGCGTAAGATCGTCATCCTAGATATAGATGAACGCAGTTAATATCGCATTGCTTTCCATCCCTTTAATATTGGGTTATGTATGCATTTTCAACACTTTACACTGCATGTTGCATAACTCAAAAATCGAATTCCCAACTTAATATCCCCAATTTTGCATGGCAATGGAGAGATAGTAACAGTTTGTCTGTATTTGGTGACAAGCACAATTTAATTTCTGTTGTATATAGATGGAAAGCTTCACGACAGCAGTAATCTACAGGAGAAAAACATATGTGGTGTCAATGCAGGACTTGGGCCCAAGTTCATCCTTATTACTGCTTCAGTACAGATTTTTATTGCAAATGGTGCTAGCTAAGGCCATTTGCACTGGTCTTATTTTTGAGAAAGGAAGAAAAACAAAAACCTTTCAAAAACATGTCAGTCACCCCTCCCTGTATTGTCACCGTTTCAGATATTTCCCTGAGTAAATACAGTGTTAAAATATAAACCCTGAATCTCTTTGTTCCCTTTGGCTGTGGTCTCAGAGATCTTGGCCAAATACTGACACTTTATTTATTTATCAATAATTTTTTTTTGGACAGACTGGGTAGACTCGCCCCTCTCACCAGCACCTCCCCACTCCTCCACAGGGCTGGAGACTATAAACAAAAGCCTGCACTGGAAACAAGGTAACAAGGAGGCCGCGGAAGTTACTGGAAGCCCAGGGAGAGGGGCCAGGCTGGTGGGGGAGGAGGGAGGTGGAGGGGATGGGGGCGGGAGGTCAGAGGTCATGCAGTGGGGGGGCGGGGATCCATGTCTTCGGGGCGATCCGTGGGCTCCTCAGGCTCGCTGACGGGTGAGGGCGGGGGCGAGAGGGGCGGTTGGCTGTCGGGGGCGGGGCCGCCGGACCCCGTCTCGCAGGGCAGCCGGTAGGTGGACAAGGCCTCCTCCAGGAGGAGGCGGCACTCGCCCCTGTGATTGACACGGAACTGGCGCAGTGCCTCCAGCAGGTGGGTGGTGGTACTGCCATCATCATCTCCCTCTGCGTCCTGATGCAAGACCCCAATGTCAGTGCACAGACCAGGTTAAACACAGGGCTTATAGAGCTATGGGGGACCCCAATGTCAGTGCACAGACCAGGTTAAACAGGGCTTATAGAGCAATGTGGAGAAGGGGACCCCAATGTCAGTGCACAGACCAGGATAAACACAGGGCTTATAGAGCTATGGGGGACCCCAATGTCAGTGCACAGACCAGGATAAACACAGGGCTTATAGAGCTATGGGGGACCCCAATGTCAGTGCACAGACCAGGTTAAACACAAGGCTTATAGAGCTATGGGGGACCCCAATGTCAGTGCACAGACCAGGTTAAACACAGGGCTTATAGAGCTATGTGGAGAAGGGGACCCCAATGTCAGTGCACAGACCAGGATAAACACAGGGCTTATAGAGCTATGGGGGACCCCAATGTCAGTGCACAGACCAGGTTAAACACAAGGCTTATAGAGCTATGGGGGACCCCAATGTCAGTGCACAGACCAGGTTAAACACAGGGCTTATAGAGCTATGTGGAGAAGGGGACCCCAATGTCAGTGCACAGACCAGGATAAACACAGGGCTTATAGAGCTATGGGGGACCCCAATGTCAGTGCACAGACCAGGTTAAACACAGGGCTTATAGAGCTATGGGGAGAGGGGGACCCCAATGTCAGTGCACAGACCAGGTTAAACACAAGGCTTATAGAGCTATGGGGGACCCCAATGTCAGTGCACAGACCAAGTTAAACACAGGGCTTATAGAGCTATGGGGAGAGGGGGACCCCAATGTTAGTGCACAGACCAGGTTAAACACAAGGCTTATAGAGCTATGGGGAACCCCAATGTCAGTGCACAGACCAGGTTAAACACAGGGCTTATAGAGCTATGGGGAGAGGGGGACCCCAATGTCAGTGCACAGACCAGGTTATGGGTTGGAGAGGGGGTGCAGAGCAGGAGAGAGGAGGGGGGGGGGGTAGCTCAATGAAGCAGCGTCTCAAAGATCTTGGACAGGACCGTCTTGGAGAGGCTGTCATTTAGGGATGGGGCACAATCCCTGACCCAAAGCACCAGGAGGCTGTACACATTGTGTAGGACTGAGGAAGGCGGAGCCACAGTGGGATTCAAACGGCCCCCGTGCTCGAATGCCTGCCCTGTGAAGTCCCATCCTTGCGAAAAGGGCACTCCCTGCCCCCGGGAAGTGAGCCCCTCCTGATTCCCACCGGATCTCCGTGGCGCCTGGGTCAATACGTACGCTCAGAAACATAAATCTAAAGATGAAAAATTAACACAGAAAGAAAAGGTGCAGCAAAAAAACCCCAACATGAACGAGTGAATCACCCGATAAAATCCACAACAAGGCCGAATCCTAAAACTAGCTGCATGCTTCCTCCGTTCTTCCTTCATCTGATCGATATAACACGGACAGGCGAAAGCTCAGAGAAATTTTGAAGGAAGGGAGGGAAGGACGATACTGGGACGGGGCCCCAAATTTGCTTCACAATGTCCACCTAGCACGTGTCCGCAAAACATTACGAAAGCCGGCTTCTTGATGCGCCTGGGAGTTGTAGTCTTCTGTGTCAGCCTCACACCACACCACGCATTCCCGTCACCCCCAAAACAGCCAGAGCCCTTCCAACACAAAACACCTGTACATATCCCATCAGCAATTTCACCTTTTGTGGCTTTCTACCCTGCCTCCTGTCTGCCTGATTTTGCTTTCTCCTGTTAGGAAACTACAGATCTAAAGACAAACATACCTCACCTCCAAAAAAAGTACCACAAACAGCTCCACCCCCTCCACAACTGCCAATCAAGTGATAAAACATCCGAACTTCAGTCCACCGTACCCGTCTGTGACGCATCTCTGATGAACCCTTTCTGCCCTCTCCTGCTCCTGATGAATCAAACTGTGGAACAGTAGAACCACGAGAGCTAAATCCTCAGATGTCACGGCCAATGAACGCATTGAGCCGGCATGCGCTTCCTTCGAATTCTCAAAATATAGAGTGTAATTACCCAGCTCTTGAGTTGTTTTTGTTTTTTTCCCCCCAATTTCTAACAAGGCAAGCTGGCACATTCTGGCATGAAATTTGGGAGCCCATGCTGGGAGACACTGATTGGTCACATCAGATATTCAGTCGAAACAATTAGCTACTGACTCACCCCCATTAAAAACCTTACCATATCCCACTGTGGAAATGGTGTAAACTGCATCCAGCATGTGTTGGAGCAAGAAGTTTGTTCTTTGAATATTTTTGAGAGATGGAAGCTTCATCGTTTGTTTTGGTTGAGAGTATCTGCACTTCGACATGTCGCTGCTCAGTGATGAACCAGCCCCACCCAGTGGCGGAAGCCTGATCAGTGACAGAAACCAGACAGAACAATACGCACTTTCAAGAAGAAAGTACCCGGAGCCCACACACTTTCCTGGTCTCCAACCTGGCAACCAAAATCATTGCATTATCTCCAACATGGCAACCCTCAACGTGGCTTGTGTGAGAATGATATAGAGAATTACTAAGAAGAGAGAACATATAACTTACCAAATGAAACAGGATGGCTGCATAAACCAGAGGTGGAACAGGGTTAGACAGGCGGTGTGCAGAGAAGGAGGGGGAAACAGTCAACATCAGTGCTGGCATTCCCCCTCCTCTCTCCCTGCTACACATAGCGACAGGGCTGCTCAGCTCCTCCCCCTGTCTGTACCCTAATCTCAGTGTCTAGTTGTCTGCTCAATGTAATAATAATGCACAGCCTTTCCGATGGGGTCTGGGGGAGTGGAGGCTCTGTGTGTGTATGTGCGCGTGTGCCAGAGAGAGATTGCCTTTCTGTACGCTAAAACAAGTGACACTGTTCCAATGTGCATATCTGAGTGCATGCGCATGCAAGTGTGTCTGTGTACACAATTCCCGCAGTGTCCATCTCTCTCACCATGTGTTTTTATGTGTGTGGGATGTAGTGCATGTGAGAGCGAGCGTAAGTAACCAAATGCAAGTACTAACAATTCTTCAGCACTAACACCTCAATCTCTACTCCTCTTCCTCTTTAGCTGCAGTGACGGCAGCAGCAAAGCAGCATGGGAAAAGACGGACAGCAGGCCAAACGAGCTCACGCCGTCGCACACGCCCACCTATCTGCAGGTAAGAAGCGTTGTGCTTCCTGCTGCTCTCCTCCGTGGCACAGAGAAAACCGCCAAGCACCACCCGCCAATCACTGCTCACATACAGCAAACTGAGACCATTACAACACACTGTCTGGACAGTCCAAGAGCTCAAAGTATGATTGTTCACTCACACGCACACGCGCACACACACGCGCACACACACACGCACACGCACACGCACACACGCACACACACGTACACACACACACAGAACGCCTGAGTTTATACCAAACTTCAGGGGCTCTTGGATGTCCCCGGCAAGAGAGATTGAGTTCCCCCCCAACACTCTCTCTCGACACACTGTTTAATGAGTCGTGTTCATGCATGACGGATAACATTGTACTGACATCCGTGGTGAGCATGGAGTTGCACAGGCAGAAATAAATATCTCCATCCACCTCCACATACACAATGTACAGGCATTTCCTTGCTCCACAGCACATAACACAAATATACAACAGGGTTCCCGGACACAGGCGTGCACGTATCCCACAATGCCCTGTTTTATATTTTCAATACACTTACGGGAAGTAGTGACATCATGAGACACTCCTGGGCTTCGGTAGCACTCGCATCGCGATGGCGACCATCGTTATTGGAACGCTTGGATTGGTTTTGGTACAGTTTGGCTCAGATTTTTCTGAATGTGAAGGGCATGAGGTTTTCAGAGAATCCTTTTGAGATACCCGCCAAATGAAAGCTCGCAGCGCACGTGTCTCATGGTGTGATGCGCGGGACTGGAGGGGGGAGGGGGGCGTTTGGGACATGGGTGCACAGTAATATATAAAAAAGAAACAGACAGAAGGGGGTGCCCCACACTCACCCCATCCTCTTCCCTGTGTGGATTCAGCCTGCTGTATACTGCCTCGATTACACTGCGCCTGAGGAAGAAACACACCCACACACACACATGCGCGCACACGCACGCGCACACGCACACACACACACACACACACACACACACACGGGCACACGCACGGACACACACACGCACGCACACGCACACACACACACGCACACACACACACACACACACACACACACGCACACACACACGCACACACACACGCACACACACACACTTAGCAAATCTAAAAAAAAAGATGACCAATATTGACTTGACTTTCACTGGATTAACAATGACAGTGTGTGCAGACATTTAAATAGATCAATGAGGTCACGCAAATGATTATTAAATTTTTTTGAAAAACTGTAGCCACAATCCTGGCAGTCGCTCTCTACAAAGACACCTTTCACCTAACATCAATGATTCACTCTGGACACAAAGAAAAACATCCCCTCCAATCGCTCAGCTCTTGTGTATATGCTCATTCAACAAGATCTTGAAGTTATTAATTCAGCAAACTGTTGTCACATATAACAATGCGTGTAGTGGGCTTGCAAACGCGTAACAAACATGACTCACAGGATATGAGTCAGAGGAAACAGTGTTTTACACCTACGCTACATAAGATGGCAAAATATCACGTGGAACCGCTGTGGTACTAAATCCGTTTCAACTGAAGTTAAATTTGAAAATGAGTTCCAGGTTGAATGGTTAACTATGATGGGAGTGAATGATGAGTGAGAGAGCGTGTGTTTTCCTCTTAGTTTATCATAAAAGACAGTGGGGAAGGTAGGGGGCTTTCGTACTTGCTGGCGAGGCCGCCCCCTGGTGGCAGGTTGGGTATGCTTTCTGTGGAAAGGTTGCGCATTACGTGCACCAGGTCAGGGACGCCATCTTCTCCAGACTTCTTAATGATTTCTGTCGGGTGGGAATGCAGAGAGACACACACATGCAGGTGACTAAACGAAAGGGAAAGGCCGTTTAAGCCACAGATGCTGCAAGCATAAGAAGCATAAGTTGAGAAATTGTGTGTGTGTGTGTGTGAGAGAGAAATAGAGGGTCAGTTATAGAGGATGGGTGGAGTCACAGAGACCGGCGGAGTCAAGAATGTGACCAGAGTCAAGGGTGTGGGCGGAGTTTTACGGAATATTTAAGGGACAGACCTGTAGACATTTTTAAGACTTTTTAAGATATCTTGTAATTCTCTCTTACTTTTTTATGTTTTTCTTGTATACTTGCTTCTGCCACCTCCTACAAATCTTTTATTTGTTTTTTATGGATAGAAAAGAGACCAGCTCTGTGCTATCCCAACAGGAAACATGACTTTACTACGACTACAGAGATGAACAGCAGTACTGTGGACCTGCTGGGGACAGCTTCACCTCATTCACACCGGCACGTTTCATTTGACTTGTATCTAGCTTGTATCTGAATAAGATTTAACCACGTTGCATTCACAGTCAGATGTGGCTCCGGTTAGCCGGATTGAAATCCGATTGCAATTTTTCATGGAAATGCAAAAACCTGACAACCCACTTCCTGTTTTGCTCCGCCTCTCGGAGAGCAAAGATGGCGATCGGATTTCTAATCAGAGACACATCTGACTGTGTAATGTGTAATGTGGTCGAATCTTATCTGGACATAATCTAGATACAAGTCACATGAAACAACCGAGACAGAGGCATTAAAATACCCTGCTAGATCCGTCATAAAAACACTGTGACATTTCACCAGCTGTCACCGAAACACTGATATCTCACCAGCTGTGTTCCAGAAACACTGTGATATTTCACCAGCCCTTTTACAGAAACACTGTGATATTTCACCTGCTCAGTTATAGAAACTGTGATATTTCACCTGCTCAGTTATAGAAACTGTGATATTTCACCAGCCCTGTTACAGAAACACTGTGATATTTCACCAGCCCTGTTACAGAAACACTGTGATATTTCACCAGCCCTTGTTACAGAAACACTGTGATATTTCACCAGCCCTTGTTACAGGAACACTGTGATATTTCACCAGCCCTGTTACAGAAACACTGTGATATTTCACCTGTTCAGTTATAGAAACACTGTGATATCTCACCAGCCCTGTAACAGAAACACTGTGATATCTCACCAGCCCTGTTACAGAAACACTGTGATATCTCACCAGCCCTGTTACATGAACACTGTGATATTTGACAAGCCCTGTTACAGGAACACTGCGTATTTGACCAGCCCTGTGACAGATACACTGTGATATTTCACCAGCCCTGTGACAGATACACTGTGATATTTCACCAGCCCTGTTACAGAAACACTGTGATATTCCACCTGCTCTGCCTGTCAGACATGAAACCAGACTGCCTCTGCTACATTTCTCCCTGCTCTATCCTCTGGGGAGAATGCTGCTAAATCAGGTAGACTATTACCAACAAACTATTTTAAAGCTTGCAGGCATTCTGGCCCTTGGAGGGCCCAGGGCTGCACAGACACCAGTACCAGGTCCACATGCTAACGAGAGCTGTGAGCAAGTTGAAGGAGGAACTCAAACTGCAGACCGGCGGGGATGAAGGCCCAGCGCCAGGCCGATGTTCAGCCAGAACATTCTTCTCTCCGATTGGCGGCGGCGGCGTCCGCTCCTGGCATCCCCATCCAGCCACACGCTGCCCCACACTGCCCCATGCTGCCCCACACTGCCCCAGCGCTCACGTCCCAAGCCCTCCTCCGGAGGAGAAGGGGTTACATAAGCCAAGGGGCCTCAGCAACTCACACCCACACTCCACAACGATTCAGAGGGCCAAGGAAAGGGAGAGAAAGATAAACAAGAGAAGAAAATGTGAGGCTCCACTCGACGCTGCTGGGGTTTACACCAGTGTGGCCAGCAGAGGACTCTGGGAGAACTAGGTCACCATAAAAAGGGTGCAAATGGGGAAGGGGGAGGAGGCAGTGGACTGTTGTTCTGTGGACTGCATCCAATTGATCATGAAGAAGCTCAAGGACAACAGTACAGGAGTGTACGCTGTCTGTCCCCGGTCTGAGAAAAAAGGTAGGATAGTGTGTGTGTGTGTGTGTGTGTGTGTGTGTGTGTGTGTGTGTGTGTGTGTGTGTGTGTGTGTGTGTGTGTGTGTGAGAGAGAGAGAGCGTTTCTTACCCTCCACTCTAGACTCCAGGTATTTATCCAAATCCAAGTCTTTCTTCACCGCCTCCTCTGACACCTTTGGTGCGTTCGGTAAACACACTAACACAACACTCATGTTGTCACGACTTCCCTGGAATGAAGAGAGCGACAAGTGTCAGGTTGGGCACGCACGCACGCACGCACGCGCATCTTTGTGTGAGGAGCAGGGACCAGCGGGGGAGCTGGAGGTCATCACACTGATCTGTTGCTCTGTTTTTACAGGAGCTGTCACCAGAGTTCCTCTGTGCTAAAATAACCCCCCCTACCCATCCCCTCACCCCACAGCCTCTCCCCTTGGCCGCAGTGCGTTCCACACAAGCACAATCCCCTCCACACTGCAGCTCTAATGCTCCTGTTTATTTTGGGTTACAATCCATCACACACTAAACACTTAAAACAAGAATCCACTTTCCACTGAAAGACACAGCACAGAATAACTCAGCACAGAGAGATGGAGAAACAGAGAGAAAGGGAGACAAAGAAAAGAGAGAAGACAGAGGGGGAGAGAGAAGGGGAGAGGGAAGTGTAGATAGATTCAAAAGAGCAGAGAAGGAAGGATGGCAGGGGAGAAATTAAAATTAAAAACTGGAGAGTCACACACAAAAAGCTCTGCCCACCCTTTCTGCCTCACACACACAGTGCACATACAGACAGACAGACAGAGACAGACAGAGACAGTCATAGCCATGGCACTGGCTGATTTAGATGCTGGATGAACGCTCCGCTGAAACGACCCAGCAGGTGACCCCCCACCCTGACCACTAGAAAGGGCTTTCCAAAACCATCTCTGCGTTCATTACACCGGCCCACAAACAAAGCAGCATTGGGCCACGACCGTGGACACCAGACGAGGCATCTGCCACCTAACTTTTGATCAACCCATCAATCAAATACTCCAGTCACACAGGACGTTGGAAAAAATGCACTGGTCATATGAAAACCAGTCCAACTGTTTAGCAAGTAACCTGGACTTTAATCATAATGTAGGACATACAATATGTTCTCATGGACAGAGAGGTATTTCTGACATGATACCTTTGTGCAATTATCAATTATTGCACATATGTAAAACTAGCAGTGACAACAGTTACATGTATACTACGCACCTACATTTAGTTCAGTTTCCATTTTTGGATGGGTCCTTTTAACAGCACAGAGGAGAGGGTGACTGTCCTGATGAACAGGACTTGCAGTGTGTAAGACAGGGGTACACAACCTCAATCCCAGTAGGCCGCAGTGTCTGTAGGTTTTTGGGGTTTCCTTGTCAATCAGCAGCCGATTTAGGCCTTGGGAACACAGTGCGCGGGCTCTTTAGCCAATGTGCAACCCCAAACTCTGGCTTTTTTAAAGGTCTGAGATCTTCTTCAGAAAACTAGCCTTCAAGCTCCACATCCATCACTGTGCGAACTCACCCAACCAAATGGAAGTAGCTGCACATTATTTGAGCAGATGCTTTACGTAGCTCAGCTAAACAGCGTTTTACACATCACACATTTATACAGCTGAATCTATACGGAGGGAATTCAGGTCAGCCGGTCTTCCAAAACCCTTCCGAAGGTTTGACGTCAATGTTACGCTTCTGAACATGAAATGGTGCTCAAATGGTGAAGATAAAAAATGAAACAAAACTTACATTTCAAAAATGCTTTAACAACTGTGTGCTTTTTAATAAGACAAAGCGTGCAGAGTGAATCTATTTAAACGCAAGGTTTTGCTCTCTTTATTTATTTATGTACTTTTACTTATTATCAAATGTATCGCAATGTACCATAATGCATACAGATACATTATATCATCCTGTACATTATGATACATTAGCATCATTAAGCTTAATGTAGGAATAGCCAATCTGAATATTACAGTAATATCAAGCCAGTGCATTACAATATCCAGTAATGCTTCCTGCAGCAATGGTTTAGTCAAGTCAGGCCAGGCCAACCTAAGACACGTGACCACCTTAACAAGACATAGTGCTTTAAACAGAAAAAGGCACCAGGGCCAGTAACCTGCCCTGGTCATAACTGTGTGAATATTTGCAATTTGCAAAGGATGTGACACAATAGATGTACGACACAATGCTAGCCAGGTAACGTTGTTTTAACGTTGTTTCGCAACTAAACAGCACACCTTTATGTCAACACGCCTTATTTTCCTATGTTCCTTAGCACTAGCTGTATTATATGGGGAGGTAAAAGAGGGAAGTCTACAGGTGCAGCTCAAACAATTAGAATATCTCTGAGCGAAAGACTTTTTTTAGAAAAAGTTCAATATTTTTTGTCACTCATTTCAGAAAGTGAAACTCATATATTATATAGATTCATTACACATAGTGAAATATTTCAAGCCTTTATTTCTTGTAATTTTGATTATTATGGCTTACAGCTAATGCAAACCCAAATTCAGTGTCTCAGAAAATTTGAATATTGTGAAAAAGTTAAATATTGGAAACTCATGGCGTCACACTCTAATCAGCTAATTAACTCAAAACACCTGCAAAGGTTTCCTGAGCCTTTAAATGGTCTCTCAGTCTGGATCAGTAGGCTACACAATCATGGGGAAGACTGCTAACTTGACAGATGTCCAGAAGACAGTCATTGACACCCTCCACAAGGAGGGTAAGCCACAAAAGGTCATTTCTAAAGAAGCTGGTTGTTCACAGAGTGCTGTATCCAAGCATATTCATAGAAAGTTGGCTGGAAGGAAAAAGTGTGGTAGGAAAAGGTACACAAGCAACAGGGATAACCGCAGCCTTGAGAGGATTGTCAAGCAAAATCCATTCAAGAATTTGTGGGAGCTTCACAAGGTGTGGACTGAGGCTGGAGTCAGTGCATCAAGAGCCACCACGCACAGACGAATCCAGGACATGGGCTACAAATGTCACATTGCTCGTGTCAAGCCACTCCTGAACCAGAGACAACGTCAGAAGCGTCTTACCTGGGCTAAGGAGAAAAATAACTGGACTGTTGCTCAGTGGTCCAAAGTCAGATGAAAGTAAATTTAGCATTTAATTTGGAAATCAAGGTCCCAGAGTCTAGAGGAAGAGTGGAGAGGCACAGAATCCACGTTGCTTGAAGTCCAGTGTGAAGTTTCCAGTCAGTGATGATTTGGGGTGCCATGTCATCTGCTGGTGTTGGTCCACTGTGTTTTCTGAAGTCCACAGTCAACGCAGCCATCTACCAGGAAATTTTAGAGCACTTCATGCTTCCTTCTGCTGACAAGCTTTATGGAGATGCTGATTTCATTTTCCAGCAGGACTTGGCACCTGCCCACACTGCCAAAAGTACCAAAAGCTGGTTCAATGACCATGGTATTACTGTGCTTGATTGGCCAGCAAACTTGGCTGACCTAAACCCCATAGAGAATCTATGGGGTATTGTCAAGAGGAAGATGAGACACCAGACCCAACAATGCAGACGACCTGAAGGCCGCTATCAAAGCAACCTGGGCTTCCATTACACCTCAGCAGTGCCACAGGCTGATCGCCTCCATGCCACGCCGCATTGATGCAGTAATTCATGCAAAAGGAGCCCCAACCAAGTATTGAGTGCATAGAAATGAACATACTTTTCAGAAGGCTGACATTTCTGTTTAAAATATCCTTTTTTATTGATCTTATGTAATATTCTAATTTTCTGAGACACTGAATTTGGGTTTTCATTAGCTGTAAGCCATAATCATCAAAATTACAAGAAATAAAGGCTTGAAATATTTCACTATGTGTAATGAATCTATATAATATATGAGTTTCACTTTCTGACGAGTGACAAAAAATATTGAACTTTTTCACGATATTCAAATTTTTTGAGCTGCACCTGTATATGGCTATATAGGGAGGTAAAAGAGGGAGGTCTATATGGCTATATAGGGAGGTAAAGGAGGGAGGTCTATATGGCTATATTGGGAGGTAAAGGAGGGAGGTCTATATGGCTATATAGGGAGGTAAAGGAGGGAGGTCTATATGGCTATATAGGGAGGTAAAGGAGGGAGGTCTATATGGCTATATAGGGAGGTAAAGGAGGGAGGTCTATATGGCTATATAGAAAGGTAAAGGAGGGAGGTCTATATAGGGAGGTAAAACAACAGATGCAGTCTCTCCTAAAGCAATCTCACTGAGCCATAATAGTTAGTTATAGTCAAGCTCTTTACTACTACTGCTGAACATGTGCACCTTCCAGCGATGTAAGGTTATTCCCGAGCAGCGCCAACCACATTGGAATTAAGAACTAATGCCTGAGGCGAAGAGTCACTCATCAAAATAATTAGAACCCACAATTAATGAGAGCAATATGCACGCACGTTAAGAGAATATGGCTAATTTTCTACATCTACATAAAGTGTCACCGCTCGGAACAGGGCTTCTATTTAAAGTAAACGAGAGGTAGAGAGCAGCCGTCCTCTCTCTGGAAAGAGCTCAAACCTAGCTAGCATTTCTCTTTTGCTTTAGCTCTGGATACTCAGCGATACTGAAGTAATACGGCATAAAATTGAATCAACATAATCAGCAGATATGAGTAGCATTGAAGAAAAGAACTGAATAATTGAAAGTATTTTACAATAGAAAACCTGAACCCCTGTGCTCCATGTTCCCTACCCAAACCTCAACCCCTGTGCTCCATGATCCCTACCCAAACCTCAACCCCTGTGCTCCATGTTCCCTACCCAAACCTCAACCTCTGTGCTCCATGATCCCTACCCAAACCTCAACCCCTGTGCTCCATGTTCCCTACCCAAACCTCAACCTCTGTGCTCCATGATCCCTACCCAAACCTCAACCCCTGTGCTCCATGTTCCCTACCTAAACCTCAACCCCTGTGCTCCATGATCCCTACCCAAACCTCAACCCCTGTGCTCCATGTTCCCTACCCAAACCTCAACCCCTGTGCTCCATGATCCCTACCCAAACCTCAACCCCTGTGCTCCATGTTCCCTACCCAAACCTCAACCTCTGTGCTCCATGATCCCTACCCAAACCTCAACCCCTGTGCTCCATGTTCCCTACCCAAACCTCAACCCCTGTGCTCCATGTTCCCTACCCAAACCTCAACCCCTGTGCTCCATGTTCCCTACCCAAACCTGAACCCCTGTGCTCCATGTTCCCTACCCAAACCTCAACCCCTGTGCTCCATGTTCCCTACCCAAACCTGAACGCCTGTGCTCCATGTTCCCCACCCAAACCTCAACCCCTGTGCTCCATGTTCCCTACCCAAACCTCAACCTCTGTGCTCCATGATCCCTACCCAAACCTCAACCCCTGTGCTCCATGTTCCCTACCCAAACCTCAACCTCTGTGCTCCATGATCCCTACCCAAACCTGTTATGAATATATAGACACAAACACACAAAAAGCTCATAGACAAACTTCAAACATTTCACATTACACAAAAATTAAGATGACCCATTACCACCACACACGGCCAGGAAATACATGCCATCATACACACACTAGTAAGAAAACAAATACATCTAAAAAAAACTAAGTTTTTTACCTGAGGGGAGAGGACAACCCTGTGCTCCATGTTCCCTACCTAAACCTCAACCCCTGTGCTCCATGTTCCCTACCCAAACCTCAACCCCTGTGCTCCATGTTCCCTACCCAAACCTCAACCCCTGTGCTCCAAGTTACCCACCCAAACCTGAACCCCTGTGCTCCATGTTCCCTACCCAAACCTGAACCCCTGTGTTAATTTCGAGCCCTGCAAATCCCAAACGCTTCCTTAAACCCCACATCTGAACCCCGACTCTGCTCAGTGTACCTTGTGCAGGCAGGTGTCCACCACCTCGTTGCACACTTTCTCCAGGTCGTCCGACACCTCCAGCCGGGACTTGACGAACTCGGACAGCTCCTCGTTGCTCATGACGTCCCAGATGCCATCGCAAGCCAGCACCACGAACTCGTCCTCCTCGGCACGCGGGATCTCGAACACCTCTGGCTCAGGGGACACCAGCTGCTCCGTGGGCCCTTTTCCGTCCACGCACTTGTAGTCGTAGTCCCCGAGGGCCCGCGAGACGGCCAGCGAGCCGTTGACCCGCTGGATCATGACGCTGCCGCCCGCGTTCTGGATGCGCTCCTTCTCGCGCGGGTTGCAGGGCTTGTGGTCCAGCGTGGAGAAGCAGACGTGTGAGTCACGGTAGAGGACGGCGCGCGAGTCGCCACAGTTGATGAAGTACAGGTGCTCGGGCGACAGCAGCACGCCCACTGCCGTGGAGCCGCTGCGGTCCATGCCGTTGCGCAGGTCCGAGAAGCTGCGCATGTACTCGTCGATCTTCAAGAAGCCCGCGCGGATCCCGCTCTTCACACCCTCCACCGTGGGGTCCGGCCTAGAACCGGGCCCCACCCTGTCGCCGCCGCGGAAGTCCTCGCTCGCCGTGATGTGCTCCAGCAGGTGCTTGGAGCAGTAGTTGGCCACGCGTGAGCCCGCGTGCCCGTCGTACACGGCGAAGAAGGACCAGTCGCCAAGGCCCTGCGGGAGGCCCACCATTGCAGTGTGGGCATCCTCCATCTCCACCCGCCAGCCCTGCATGCTGCTCAGGCCGAAGCGCAGGCCGTTCCCCGCGCCGTGCACGTTGTGCTTCTCCGTCTTCGGCTTGTCCAGGAACGCACCCATGACTCAGGGCTCCACCTGGGAAAGAGGAAGGCAGGGAGAGAGGGAGAGGGAGAGAGAGAGAGAGAGAGAGAGAGATTAAGGGACTACAAGAAACAACCCAGTTTCATTTTTGTCCTTTGTGGTTGGGAATATTTACTCTGTCAGGTTAGCTGGGGATGGTCATTTACCACAGATTTTCAAAAGTCCCGTTTTTTTCCATCATCTTTTGCTGTGTGACTACCACAGAAAAAGATGAAAGCTGAGGTTTACTCGGAGGGGGGGCAGTCTGGCTGAACGGGCCGGGGCACTGTCCACTGTCCGAGCCGCGGTGACAGTGTCAGAGAGGGACGGCGGGTCGTCATCGGAACAAAGGGCCCTGTGTGACACCGCATGACGGGTACCGCACTTACACCCAAAATGTCCCGATCCCTTTGCTGTGCTCACACAACAAACACAGGAATATTCTGGAAATCCGAAAATGCTCTCTCTCCTCTCAAGCATTTGCACACTGCTCGCTCACAGCAACCCCTCCTTAAAACAGACCACTTGCACCTCCACACTGAAACAGAAGTGCATAGAGGGAGGGGGAGGGGAGTTATTAGTGTTTGAGAGCGACGCTCCTACCACAGAGCTGGTGTGAGAGAGTTGAGGTGCCGCTTCTGATAATCAACACTCCTGAGCCTGATAATCCATCTGCTAGTGCAGAGGCAGGGATGAGAGGAGGGAGAGAGAGAGGAAGAGCGAGCGAGAGAAAGAGTGAAAGAGAGAGGGAAAAAAAGATCCCCCACCTGCCCCTGCATGATCTGACGTCTCCTGACTATCCATGTCCAGCCTACTCCTCTCTGAAGGGTAGTGGGTCAATGGGGATGCCTCCCCACCGACCCCCACTCACCCTCCCCAGCTCTCCAAATATCATTTAAAAAATCATTACTTGGTGCTTAAATACATGTGATGAGACCGATAGCGAGGTCAAAGACCCTGACTGCAGGAGCGGGCCACAGCAGTCCCATCCTATTACAACAGTCAGTGAATCCTCCCAAATGAGAAAACATAAAGGGGGCTGCCACAGAGGCAACCCGAAATACAGAGTTTATACTGTTTAAAACAAACCTCCACAGCGGGGCGTGAAAAACAAAATGACTGCCGAGCCAGAGCAGCTGGGGGAGGAAAAAGTCTCGGCCCAGCCTGGCCCAGCCTGGCCCGGCCCTGGAAGAGAAGGGTTTCCACGGAAGGTTCCGGTTCAGGGAGAACCAGAGAGATGTTCCGGCCTGTTAAAAGCATCTGGAGCTCAGATACGAACGCTTACCAACTGCAAAAATGGGGCCGGGAGGGGGGGGGGCAAGTCCGTGAAGCGGAAAAGCTGGCAGCGTGGAAAATTTGGTTGAGTTAACCTCATCTGCTCCTGCTTGGAAAACCTGCTGGATAAAAATAGAACATTTCTTATCTTTGCGTGGATCGGTTTTGATTGAGGAGGTTAATATTCCTGCTCTGAGGCTACAGCAAGCGCAAGTGGCATCTGCAGTGAAGCGAGCGAGGGGATTGGCACGCGAGCTGCCTGTGCCGGGCTTCCCAGCGCCATAGCCGCGTCCCGACCTCGACGAACGACGGTACAGAAAGCACCCATCTTCCGCAGGCTTCCGGTTTCCAATGAAATCCAGGAGAGAAACGTCCCGGAAATCAATTCTCTGGAACGTTCCCAGGGAGCTGGAGAGAGAGGTTCAAAGAGAAGAGAACGTCGAGCCGCATCGGTGCAGAGAACTTCAAAACGCAGTTTCAACTCTTCAACTCTTACACTGCGAATGAACCCCTTTGCTTCTTCAGAAGCCCGCCCGTGTGTCGCTGGGGTTCTTAAGCGAGGCTCTGCCTCTCACATTCATTCATTAATGAGGAAGCAGTCATTGAGAAGCAGACAGATACGATCGTAGCTCTCGCTGCATCGCACAGATTAAGCTTCTGGCCCATCTGGTATCTGGGATTTGCGCTGAACAGCAGACGGTCTCATACTGTTGACACATTTAATTTTAAAATGTACTGAGAAAGATGAGGGACCGAGCAGTGTTCAAGTATGTGGTTTTTCTCAGCTTTAGTTGGTATGCGAGGCCTAGCAGGTCAGACTGAAGCCTGGGGCTCGAGTGGGCGCTGCAGCCCCCCCTCTCACACAGACGCAGAGGGCCAACCAACTAACCCCCGCAGGCCGGCCCTGAGGCGTCACGTCAAAAACACTTGAACGAGTTGGTGCTTCCCTCAGCCCATCTCTCCTGAGAGACAAGTCTCTACTTGTGTCAATCAATCAATCCAGTCAAAATAAATTAAGGCAGGAAATTAAGGAGCTTTTAGAGTTCTGCACGGACAGAGAAATGCATAAGAACAATACAAGTAACAAAGAGAGAACCAATCGCACCAATTACAGCAATAACATTACAAATGTCATTCAAAATTAACAACGTAACGCTCACAAATCATGCGCGCAGAAAAACTAATGCAGTACCGTACATAAAGGTACGGAGTTACAGAATTAAAGTAGAGTCTATTTCAGTAGGTTAACAACAGAAGGTTCTGTCCCAGACACAGGAACATGCACACTGGCTTGCTTCCTCTGTGAGGGAGTGAGAACTCGTGAATTTTGACTACCCGCCGAGACGCTGCATCGTAACATCACTTCAGGCTCTGCGCAGCCAGGATGGACCCTCTCTGACTCACTGTTCACTCCCACGATGGCGGGCGGACACTTTGCGCCGTCACAGGAGCTACTTCACACCAAAAATACAACAGCTTTCCAGGAAATCAACAGCTACCAGTTCACACCAGAGCTAGATGCAAAAAACCTGAAAACTCTCAACCATCCCACCCCCCACAGCAGTGACAAGTCTGCTTGTTCATAGAAGCAAGCTTTGACACCGTTTAGGCAATATTTCTTCCAGTATTACGAATAATTATAGCAAGGCATTTGCTTTAACCATGTGAATACCCAAACTAAATGCACCTGTGTGTCATGAATGTATTTTTGAGACAGTGTGTTCAGTAATTAATTACTAATAAATAAAACTTTCAGAGAGAAAACATCTGTACACATATTAGTGACATTACATTTGTCATGTTTATTGATATCCCTCTTTAATAGTTTTTCTAGTTACTTGCACAGCTAGCTATGGTTTGCTAGTCATCCATAGAAGGGCATTAGTACAGTTAGATACTGCTATCTAATTAGCCTGTACATTAGGAAGTGGCCAATGAGGAACAGAAGCATTCCAGAGTTGTTTCTAATGTTTCCAGTATGGCAGAGACCATTAATCATAAATGTGGAATGTTCACAGTATTCCAGACTTTAATGAGGACACAGACGGAATTTTCACAGTCTTCCAAAGGCCGCACTCAGCAGAACAGAAAGCGGAAAAGCGATGGTAGAAAAACGAGCGTCGAGGTTCAGGTTCCGCTTCCCCAACGGTCCTCCACTGCGAGAGCACGTTCATCGCGCCACATAGAAACAAAAACGGCGCACTGGTCAGCGTCAACAGTGCCGACGCCCCCTACGGGAGGGTGAAGGGGAGAATGAGGTAATCCAGTCAAGTGACAGCAGCAGCAGGGGGGGGGGGGGGGCTGGGTGGGTCACATGGTGGCTCCTGTCTGAGGCGCTGTGTCAGTCTTTATTATGTCTTTGCTGCTCAGGATTGACAGAGCGGCCGTTAAATGCCCTCACAGAGGCTTTCGTGATTGGCCGGATAATCGTAGGTCTCCACACAGGCGCTGCGACGATCAGCGGGGCCAAGGCTTCTTGCTGTGAGAGAGAAGCGTACCTGTCGTCGTCTCCCTGGAGACCTGCAGCTCTGTTGCCCAGGGCATGAAATTAACTTTTTTACCCACTGGCCAGAGTGGCTTGCGGATTCGAAAAATCACCAGCCATTTTCAACATTTTTACAATACAACATATAAATACCCTGGTTGGTTACCTGCCTATGTGGCTGTTAAGAGTAGAAAATCTTACCAGCCACTATCGACAATTTAGCAGCATTTGGCAAGCCGCTGAGTGTTTCACGCAGGAATCGCAAGTGCAAGCCGCGAACGCATGTCGCAAAGCACGATCACAATCAGTGAGCATTATCACGCTCCCTGCCTTGTATTGAACCTTTGTTTTTGTGCGAATCACAGTAGTGCTCCTTTCTACTTGAGCTGGCCACGGGTGTCAAGAGCAAAGCTTGCAAGGGAATGGAAAAATTTGCCTTGCGGTCAAATTAATTGGTCATTTCTGCTATTTGTATTATTTAAACTATTGGGTCTCCGCAGTAGGCCTAATATAGCCAACACTTCATAGTATAGTATAGTCTAGTCTAGTTGGGTGCTTAGCCATTTGTAGTATTCAAATTAAACCTACCCACGGTCACCAAGAAGCCATGCAACTGTGAAAAAGTGGTGACAGAAATCACAGTTGCTCCTTACAAAAAATAAATTTATGAAAGTATGCTGAAGGTACACTCTTTCAGAACTAAATCCCAGGTAGTGTACTTTCAAGAAGCGAACTTAGATCCTGGTTCAAAAATGAAATGCTTAAAGTATACCACTTTAGGATACAAAGTCCAAAAATGCTATATGTCCAGGAAATCCTTTAAGTATACTTAAAATGGGCCAATTTAATTTCATAAACTACTTCAAAATTAACTTGATGTACTTAAGTATACTTTTAAAAAATAATAAGAAAAAAAAATAAACTTATGTACGACTTTTTTGTAAGGGAATACATGAAGTGAGATTGGTTGGGACATGCTCTTGTTTGTGTTTGACCCAAGACCTCTGTCAAAAAAAGGGGAGGGAGAAAGGATTATATTAATAATTAAGAATGGAACTCTTTGTCAATCATGGACTTGGGCAGTCTGCTGAAACTACATATCTCACAGAGACAATATCGGTTCATTTCCCACAATGCAACAGAGCGGTGACCTGATGAGGAAACTCAGGGGAATGCATAATGGGAGATTCTGTGCTGAGTCAGTCCGGGAGAAGTGTGTGTGTGTGTGTGTGTGTGTGTCTATGTCTGTGCATGTGTGTTAGTGTGTGCGTGTGACTCGCTCGCGTGCGTGCATGTCTATGCGTGCGTGCTCTGTCCCCTCTTTTGTACCCTCTCTGAAAGCAGACCCCGGGGACGTATTCTGGAACATGTCTGTGGCTGCTGTTGGGGTGAAACCCCGCCAGGCGAGCGGGACGGCCAGAGCGCAGTCACCCCGCCGTTTGTGTCCTTTGTTCTGCGCCCCGGCCGGCCGGAAGGGTTACAGCCCACTGCGTCTGACACAGCGCTGATCACTGATAAACACAGCGGCAGCACAAACGCTGGCACATTCACACCCATCTGCAAATGCCTGCCTCATCACTTCACTACCCGCATTTACGCTGCACGTGTTCTCAGTGCACAAGCTCACAACACAGCTGTGTGTGTGTGTGTGTGTGTGTGTGTGTGTGTGTGTGTGTGTGTGTGTCTGTGTCCAGAGCTCAGAGAGACAGTGCAAAGGCAGTATTCAGCTTACCTACATAATATGTGTGCGTCATTGTGAATAATATTCACAATGACACACACACATTGAAACAGACACAGACAAACAGACAGGCGCACAAACACACACCTGTCTAACATGGTAACAGTAGTAGTCAGTTTTCTCTCACTCCTCCATGATAGTCGGCCATTCACACTGAGACACTGGCCATTCTGTCCCGCTGGAGCTATCCCACAATCCCGTGCCAGAGCAGGGTTTCAGTCAGGGTGCGGGCAGCTGCCGCGGCACCACCTGTGTGAGGGGCGGGGCGGTGGAGGGGAGGGGCAGCAGACGCCCGCTCACGCCCCCCACGTGCCTCAGCTGCCATCGTAAAGCTGGCAGGTTGTCAGAAACTTCTAATATTCAAAATATTCTTTACCACACACACACACACACACACACACACACACACACACACACACAGTCTGTATACTGAAACTGTCTGGACACTAACATTAAAATAAAAAAAATCAGTAAAGCTGTTCCTTTAAGCTCTGAGTTTGAAGATCCATTTCACGCACAGTGTGGGGATGGGACACAAACCCCCAAACGACCGTGGAGTTCAGAAGGCCCGAGTCCGCGCCCCAGACCCGGGGGTTTCACAGCGCTGGACCGTCTCAGGCTATAAATACGCCCCCCTGAGGAGGAGGCAGTCTGTGGACCCCCCCCACACCCCGTGCACGCCCGCTGAGGGGACACACCACAGGCATGTTCCCAAAAAAGGCCGGCGAGCAGGCGGGGGCGGCAGCGGCGGCGGCGGGGGTTGGCCGGCCGCGTCTGGTGGCCCGTAACGGCCCAGAATGCCCCGCTGTTGTCCGAGGCCCCTCCTCCCACCGGGACCATGCCACGCTCACACCATGCTATAAATACCCCCCGCCGGGGCTCGGGTTACACACCCCTTGTGTCACCGCTCATGGGACGGCCCCAGACAAAATCCCAGACCCCTTTCATTGAGTGAGTCCCCACTCACTACACCCAGTGATCCGGTCTCTCCAACTCAGGCATTCAGGCTGGCTGTGAAGGAGGGGCTTCACATTCGAGCGTGCTCACAACTCCTGCCGTCATTGGTATGAGGAGGCCATGGCATTTGCTTGTGGGGGGGGAGGGTAGGAAAAGGAACAGCCTCGTAAACCCAGACGGTCAGATCTCCAGAGATCCCGAGAAAGCTCTCGCCTTACCGTCTGGGAGTGGCGCTTGTTGCCATGGCGACAGGCACGCCAGGTACGTGGCAGCTCAGACGCGGGTGAGATTCCCGGCGGGCCAGTCCAGAAGAAGCGCGCCGTGTTTGGCATCTCTTCCGGTTATGCAACGACTTCCCCGCGTCTCGCGGTTCACTTTGCCCGTGGTCCGGCCGGGGCTTTGATCACGCGCCCCATTACCATCACAGAACACGGACGGCCTAAAAATAATAAGCCCTCATTGCATATGGATGTGGAGCCGCTGCCAGGTACCGGGTGCTGGCTAACACCCAGAAACATATTAATATGCCAATGGGGCAGGAAGTGAGACCGCCGCTTTGAAGTCCACTCCTTTGGTCATGCAAAGCCGCTCTGTGTGTGTGTGAGGGGGGGCAACAGCTGAATTTACAAACTTGTGATTGCACAGGTCCCTCTGTCCTTCTAAATGCCCCTATGCCCCCCCGGTTCCCATCCCGTATTGTTCTTTTAATCCCGCCATTTCCGCCTGGAAAACAAAAGCAAACCGAGTGTCTTCAGGGGCTGCGTTTGGAGCGCTGCAGCTCTAGAGAGTGGCGCTTCCTCGCCGTGGCGCTATAACAAAGCCACTCCCCCCCACGGATAGAAGCTCCGCCCCGCTTTAATGCAGAGCCGAGGATTGGGCAGGAGCACGTCAGAGACTCGAAGCGTCAGGTGCAGCCATACCACCACGCGCTGGGGACGGGAGACGCTTAGGGCCCAACAGGTAGATCGCGCAGGGCCCCACGGCCAGGGTGATATTTTCAAGAAGAACACCTACAGCTGACCCTACAGAAACGTCACAGAGAGGCAGAACGCAGCAGAGGATCCAGGGACTCGTCATGTGACCAGCTGGGCCACCCATCATCGCATGCACACGCACAGGTCCATCTGCTGCCCTATTGGTCGAGGCTGCCGGCTCACAGTGATGTAACCAGCAGGCCTCTGTGATGTGTTCTGTTCCCATGGTTACCAAGCTTGGAGTGACAGCTGGGTAGCTTTCATGATAATGGAACCAGGGCACTTCTTCCCTCTCACACACAAACATGCGCACGCACGCACGCACGCACACACACACACACACACACACACACACACACACACACACACACTCAGCTTTCGGTGTCAGGCATGTGTAAAATGTCCAACTGCAACAGGGTAAAGTCACAGAAAGGCCAGGGTGAGCCAAACACAACACATCCACTATCCAATCAGATCACATCCATACATCCACTATGTAGGGCCAAATGATTTCCGCGATGCGGAAAACACGGACGGAATCACGGAATTTGGTACTAAAAATGGAATCAACTGTAAAACGTGAAAAATTGCAGAATTTTCCATAATTTGGCTGGAATTGATTAAAAAAATAATAATAATCAAAAGTAGGCCTAATTATTAAGAGCTGCCCCCGACCAAAGATTTGCTTAGTCGACCTGTTCAAACCCATAGTCGACTAACTGTCGCACATTAATGATATTAATTTAATTATTTAAATATGTATTTTTTAGCATCAGAAAATGGTTTGACTTCCATCTGATCTATAGTAAGTTTACCATATTACAGAAAAATACAAAACCTGTAGGCTATTAACGGCATAGACAAAGTGGTAAATTAATTTGTCGGAATAACAAGCAATGAGACATTTAACGTTGTTATTTTTATTTATACTCTTTATAGCAACACACAACTTAAAAATAGTGAATAACCTAAATAAAAAAGCAGCCTTTTGTCCGGTGATACGAAAAAGCAAAAACAATGTAGCTAACAAAACTAGATGATAACCTCTCCGTCCACAAGACAACGCAAAAAACTATTTAGAACGCTCACATAAGCATGCCAGGCCAGTAGGTGGCGATAATGTGTCACGTCAAACACCATAGAAGAGCACTGTGAGCATGCATATTGAGGTCATGATATCAGCGTTTTCCAAAAACTCTGTTTCACCCGTACACACGAATACACGTAGAACAGAGTTTTTAAACATCTCCAAAAAGCTCCCAAAAGCTTGACTGGAGGCCAAAACGGAGAGAAAATACGATGTTTTTAGAAATATTCATACACGTGTGGACGGGGCCTCAGAACACATCCACACATCCACTGTCCACTCAGAACCCATCCACACATCCATTGTCCACTCAGAACACATCCACACATCCACTGTCCACTCAGAACCCATCCATACATTCACTCTGAAGCTGTGAGACACAGCCATGAAAACACCCAGGCCTGGCGCTCTCATAATTATTTTAAATCATTCTTAAGACACCACTAAAAATTTTGCGGTCGCTGAATACTTTAAAGGAAACATTCTCACCAGTGTTAAGGATAAAATTGTTATTTCATATGCCTCCACATAACAAAGAAACATGTTTTATTGAACATTTTTAGGGATTTCCAGTGTTATAGTATTCTCCGGTGTTTTGCCAGCATCTAGAAATTTAAATAACACAATTTCCGGGTTCTTTAAGTGCAAGAGAGTCTTCCCTCCTGCCAAAACGCCCACTTTCAATCTCTCTGGCTCTCACCCACTCACTCTCTCATACTCTTACAGGACCTTATCCTCACAGTACTGCTGAAACCTTCCAGTGAGCTTCTAGGACCCTATCCTCACAGTACTGCTGAAACCTTCCAGTGAGCTTCTAGGACCCTATCCTCACAGTACTGCTGAAACATTCCAGTGAGCTTCTAGGACCCTATCCTCACAGTACTGCTGAAACCTTCCAGTGAGCTTCTAGGACCCTATCCTCACAGTACCGCTGAAACCTTCCAGTGAGCTTCCAGGACCCTATCCTCACAGTACTGCTGAAACCTTCCAGTGAGCTTCCAGGACCCTATCCTCACAGTACTGCTGAAACCTTCCAGTGAGCTTCTAGGACCCTATTCTCACAGTACTGCTGAAACCTTCCAGTGAGCTTCTAGGACCCTATTCTCACAGTACTGCTGAAACCTTCCAGTGAGCTTCTAGGACCCTATCCTCACAGTACTGCTGAAACCTTCCAGTGAGCTTCCAGGACCCTATCCTCACAGTACTGCTGAAACCTTCCAGTGAGCTTCCAGGACCCTATCCTCACAGTACTGCTGAAACCTTCCAGTGAGCTTCCAGGACCCTATGCTCATCCCCTGAAGACCCCTCTCCCCTGGTGCTCATTCCCCTGCCTCTCCCCCACATCTCTGTCCTCTCCAGCTCGCCACGCAGAACGCCCCCACAATGGCTCCCATACAAATTCAACCGAGTTGGTAATTAACTAAAAAAGCCAACTTATTAACTGAAGTCGTTAAAGTGCCTATTCAGCTCTATGCAGGCTGTGCTTTCGTGGGGTCCATCCAAGCTCAAAGGTCTTTTAAAAACATCACATGGAAACAAGTTGGTGCATATTCATGACTAGACTGTGCATGTGTACTGTACATTAAACAAGCTTAGTATCTGCCTGAGATGGTTTGTAATTTATAATTTAGCCATGATGCTTTTAGCCAAAACTGCTTACAAAAGTGCAGGTCACATGGTACCATCAACACACACTTGCCTGAGTAGTCGGGAATCCCACAATTCAATAGAGAAAACAAATTCATCACAAATTATCACCATTTTCAAGGGTACAAATGAGTTTTCACCAAAATAATTAATAAGATCATCTTTCAATAATATCAGACAGGTTTTCAGTGTGTTATTATTCTAAAAAAAAAAAACGGAATAAATCTTAATATTAAACTCAGAGGACATTTATTATGATGAATACTAGCCTTTAGGAGGCTATTTGAATATGATAAACTAAATTCAGTTCTTATGAACCCTGTTTTGCCATTAAATATAACAGGATGAATAACTAGGTTAGGAGAAACAGCTGGGACTCCCACTCATATAGACCAAAGGTTTCTCACTGTACATGTCACTCAGACGCGGACTCTGGACCTATCAGAGAGGGAGGGCCAAGGTCAAGGGGGACTGCTTTATATGAACAAGTGAGGTCACAGCTCCTGGGGTCAAGGGTCGAGTGAGGTCACAACCCCCCAAAGGGAGGGCAGAGGAAAATAAAAGAAAAACACGTCAGTTTTCAGACCGCCCCTGTACAGGGTCAGACGTGTTCAACAATGTTTTATGTTCACTGCGAACGTTCGCCAACGTTAGCTAACAGTCTGACAAGGTCGTGCAGTGATCAAAAATGGCTGTTAAACGGGAAGACAAGTTGACAAACATTGGCTGTTTTAATAAAGGTAACATTTGTTCATAACTTTTGATGAACATTGTTCCCCTTTCTAGATTTCACAGCCACCTCAATTAAATCGACATCTACAAAAAAAAATCAATAATTTTAACTCTTTCAACAGTAAGTGCTTGGAGGAAGCGCAGTCTCCTGTTGAACGCGTGGCTGGTGCTGGCCTGACTGTCATTTCCGGCCCAGCTGTGGGCGAGACTCGGTCCGTCCGTCTGTCCGTCCTTACAGACAAAAGTGCATTATGTCAGTGCCGCAGCAGCTGTGGAGACAGGCCGCCGCGCGAGAAGGGGGGGCACACCAATCGTCATACGCTTGTTGAGACTATTAAGACTATTGAGAGACGGGGCGAGAGGGCGGTCCTGGAAACATAAGGGGGTGGGGTCACACTACGGAATTGGGTCTGGACTGTATTTTGGAGAACGGGGGATGGGGGAGGTTAGGACTCGTCCCATGAGGGCTATAAGGGTGGGGATGCCACGTGCCCGCACCGCCCCCTGAACGCACAGGACAAAATGTACAGGACCCCTGTCCTTCAGCAAGCGTCCGGCTAGGACCCCTGTGCTGGCGCATTTATGACTTTCAACCCCCCCCCCCCCGGTTTTATCGGGTGTGCCAAAGAAACAACACATTATTCTAAAAATAAAGTAAATATCGCACCGTTGCTAAGCTACGCCAAGAGCTCCTCTCTAAACATGACTTTACTTCATTCAGTGGGCGCACGCTCGTCCCCCGTCCCGCACCCAGACCAGCGGCCCATACAAGGACTTTCCATGCTCTGCACGCTGCCCCGCCCTGGTCCAATGCCCGGGACCGGATGGATCAATACCCGCTCTCAGTACCCGCATTCACACAGGGTGTGTGTGTGTGTGTGTGAATATGTTAGTGTGTGTCTGTGCTTGTGTGCTTTAGAGCATTAGTGTGTGACTGTGCGCCTGTGTGTGTACTAATGTGCATTACATTACATTACATTATAGGCATTTAGCAGACGCTCTTATCCAGAGCGACTTACACAGCATTTCTTTTTGCATTTATACATAGTATCCATTAATACAGCTGGATATATACTGAAGCAATGCAGGTGAAGTACCTTGCTCAAGGGTACAACGGCAGTGTCCGACCTGGGAATCGAACCTGCAACCTTTCGGTTACAAACCCAGTTCCTTAACCATTATACCACACTGCCGCGTGTATCAATGTGCGTGTGTCCGTTTCTGCACGTGTGTCTATGCGCTATGTCTACGTGTGTGCATTAGACATTAGATATGAATGTGTTGGTTTGTGTGTGAGCATGTGTGTCAGTGCCCGTATATCCTGGCTGACCTCCTGAAAGGCGTTCTGTTGATACAACAGATTGAAATCATGTCGGACGGCTTAGTATTGTCATATTATCTGCTGATAATATTTCTCTGATCCACATCTCTCACTAAAGCCTTTCACTGGCTACCTAATCCACAACCAGTACCTTTCCACACACACGCGAGCGCAGTCGCACGCACGCACGCACGCACGCACAGTCACACACGCGCACACACAGACACACACACACGATAGGGTAGCAGCTCCCTCTATAAATATGAATGATAGAGGGAGCTTCTTGCACAACACACAGTGTGGAGACTCCAGGCGGCAGGTCTTTTATTTCTCTGCCTGTATGTGTGGGGGAGGCCGCCACTCCCTCAGACTGCAGAGCGCTCTGACGCCAGGTGGCTGCTCCCACTGTTCGGTTACGGGCCGCCCCCTCTGCGCCCCCGACCCAGTGCCGGCCAATGACATCACATACGGGCTGCAGACGGGGTGGTACTGGGGTTACCCTTCTGCAGTGTGGAGAGAGACCCAGGATCTGCTCTAGATCCACTGTGCAGAGCTGAAAGGAAACCCCAGGAAGGGGTCCAAAGAGGAAAAGCGATGGATTTGTACTGAGCATTCAGGCATCAGAACCTACACATTGTACCAATAATACAGGCAGAAACCTGGGCAGAGAGGCAGACAGACAAACTTGCTCTCTCTCTCTCTCTCTCTCTCTCTCTCTCTCTCTCTCTCTCTATCTCTATCTCTATCTCTATCTCTATCTCGCTCTCTCTCACACTCACAGACAGACAGACAGACACATACATACAAGGAGGGTCCTCTGTCAGGCTAGCGGGCTTACCCATCCGGCTGGCACACACGGGGGCCTTGTCCATTTCATCAGCACGTCCCATAATTACACGAGGAAGAAAGAAGACTGAATGAACCCACAGAGGGATAACTCTATTCGCTAACCTGTCCATTAGCTCCATGACTAGGGTTGACAGAATAAGCACAACAGAAGAAAATAAAGTGCAATTCCAAAACTGTCAGGACATCCAACTGTATTGAAAGGATGCAACAGCATGGCGCCATTCATCTCTTTTTTCGTTCTTCAGCTTAGTTCTACTTGCTGCTGCAGTAAAGGGAGTTACGGAAGGGATGTAATCAGCGACACTACTGGCTTTCACAGAGGGACCTTATTATGAAATGAAATAGGAGATTTATTAATTTCACAACTAGCTGTCTACTGAAAACTTTTATTTATGATAGCTTCAAAGATACGAGGTAAGCGAATAATGTTAACGTAACTAACAGCCACCTTAGCCGGCTACGCATACGTTATTAGGCTACAAGGCAATCGTTAATATCCGAACAAAAAGTTCTGTTTGCGAGAACCGTATCTGTTATTCAATCGTTGTCAGTTGTCAGCAGTCAGAAGACCCCGCACTGGACGATCAAATGATTTACCATATTCAATGTGTTACTGGTGTTTCATTTAATTGTAGTTGCATTCGGTGCAAACGATTTTCCGCTGGCTGCGAAAATAGCATTCACGTCGAGAAGTAGCCGACCATAAAATATCAAAATTTGGTTCTGTTTTTTGTTTCCATATTTGTAGGACCATACCGTAGTTTTTCAATACCCAAGCCTCTGAACAGCACTTCGGTAACACCACCGAGAGAGTCCACTCAACCACCCCATTCGAGGCCTTCAGGGATATACCAGCTCTCACAGGGGCTGGAGAGGGGCCTGCTTCACTGCTTCATCCCAAAAACAGAACGAAGGTTTCTGGGCCTGCTGGTGGCGTGGTACTTTAACGTCACATCCAGTCGCTGCTTAAGGCACATCAGTGACAGGCCTGCTACGTCCTCTCTCATTTTAATCATCTGCAACTTCAATTAGCCTAGATGTCAAATTTTACCCTTGAAAGTGATCGTGCTGGCCATCCTCTCAGACTTTCCTTCATTTCAACCAAACAGGAGATTACCTGCAACTCCACCTCCTCTGCTACCCTCCATCCCCAGCCAGACCACTCACTACCATCAAACACGTTTAATGCACAGACATACAGATACACGCTCACTTTCTCTCACTTTCACACACACACACACACACACACACACACACACTCACACACACTCACACACACACACACACACACACACACTCACACACACTCACACACACTCACACACACTCACACACACTCACACACACTCACACACACTCACACACACTCACACACACTCACACACACACACACACACACACACACTCACTCTTTACAGCGTGGCACTTTGGGGACACTCTTCCCTTGTTTCCACTTTTTCTATCATGGGGGTGCGAGAGGCCCTGCTGTGTCTCGCACTCTTGTGCGAGTGTGAACTCCGAGAGAGGCGTGGCCCATTGGAACATGCACCCCCCCCCTACTCGTGCGTACCCTAAAGTGCCTCGGGCCTGGTCAGAGACCGCGGAGGCAGCACTCTTGGCTTCAGGATCCCTCAGCTTCACGAGTTAACCCTCTGAGTAGCAGAACACTAAGAGAACAGCGTTGACGAAGGAAGCAATATGGCAGAGGAAGCCCTAATTTCTGTGGGCTGAACATTTCCTGCAAAACACAAATGTAAGGATGCTCCTATGCACTTTACCACGGGGTCCTTCAGAATAGCTCTACAGTCAATACATATGAGCTATAGCTCTACATATAGCTCTACATATCAGTCATTATAACTACAGGATCAGACCAACATGGCAATGAACTGTGTAAATTATAAAAGTAGATGACTGTACATGATTAAAGTTAAACTGCAACCAATCTAATAACATCATCAACACCCAATCAGGATTCTATACAATGTCCACAGATACATAATGTTTTATTGCAGTTTCAGTAAACTAAATCTAAAACACAGACTATGTGAGGAGATGTGAAGCCCCTCTTTCGCACTACACACCGTGAGGAGCCAAACATGACAAGGAGCCGTGATGAGGATGTTCTACCGTGAAACACAAGCGTGTGGTGTCATCGGTGTGAACTGCCAGAACGTTCTCAGCGTAATACGCATATGGGTACACACACACACACACACACGGAAACATCGAGGCCGTGGTTTTCCTAGGCCTGACCCGAGACTGGAGGCTGAAGACCGGTCCAGTCTCTCTCCCAAACTCTGGAAGCTCTTCAGTTGCCATCCATTGCCGCATTCAGATGGAATGTTATTCCACAGCAAAAAAAAAAAGGAAAAATAAGCACTTGGTCTTGAGAGGCTGGGGCTCGGAGGCTGGGGCTGGGGCATCCGTGGAGAGGAAGAGGATGAGTTCACCGTGGTTACAGAGGAGAACTCGGGACACGTGGGCGTGGCCTCCTCTATGTTAAAGGGAATGCTGCGAGGCGGGTCTTCGGAGGTCCGAGCAGGGCTCGCTGGATGAGCCCGGTCTTCGGAGGTCTAAAAAGGGTATTTTTTTGCTTTAGACCACACGCCCCCGAGCATTCTCCGTAAAGTCGGCAAAACTACAGAAACTTTACCAAATTTCTAAAATGGGCTACATCACGTATAAAACTGGGCCGATCAAATTAAAACAAGCACAGAACTGAAATATTATCAAATAGCCCCAAAAAGTGAGCTGTCTTTTTAAACACCACACAGACGCACACGACAGCTGCTTCTGGTGACACCCTTGTTATAATTAGCTTGGCTGGTGGAACAGGCCACTGGCCAGTGAGGCAGGATCTGGGGGGGGTTGAGTCTCCCAGTTCAATGACTGACCCGTGCCTACTCGACCCACGCCTAACCGAGCCGAGCACTGCTGGGCCGTAGCAAGCCTGGCTCACACGCTTTTTCACTTTTCACTGCAGCTCCCGGGTAGACCACCACAACACAAATTTGAACAGTAGGGCAGATACACCACTGGAAGCCGCAGAACGGTTTATTTTAAATGTGCACGTTTTAAAACATCCTCAAGCTGAACCTAGAAAGCCAACACGAGACAAGAAACATTAGCTGGCCTATATTCTGTATGAATCCAAGCTAAAGCTGTGCATTTAAGCATACAGTCTCCAGTGTGATATGGGATGAATGCAACACTGGACATTAGCTAAAAATTTATGTTTTATTCGAACAAACTATGTCACTGTTGAGCACCTAGGCACACACTGACTGACTAAGAAGTGTGTGCAACTGGGAGGAGCTGTGGGGGTAGAATTGGCATGTGACTTGACAGAGCAGAGATGGAAGGGGTCAATCAGAAAAGGGAGGAACATAACTCCACCCCCAGCCCGATACGTGAACATCGAGCAGATTTCCCAGATCTAACCGCCACGGTCTGCTTGACAAACGCGTCTCATGTTGTATTTACTGTGCTTCCCACTCAAAGAGGAGTTCCAGCTGGATCAGGTTTCATATAGTATCATACATCCAGTCTCCTACCCGTCAAGCACTCGTTAGCCTGCGAGCAATCTATTATGAAACATAAACTGTACACAGATTATATATGGTCAAATGAATGAACTTCTGAATTCTGTATTCAAAATAAAACTTTGGTATTTTATTACCGATGTTAATCCCCTTTTCAAGTAGTCAAGGTAACAGCATGACCCAACATATCCGCCCTGGCTGTTGAGCAAAGCAGAGCAGCGAGCTGTAAAAGAGTGAGCGCTGTTCTCACAGCCCTGCTGCATATGTTCCCATCACTCACCGCTGTGCACATCCAATAGGAAGCCTGGAAACTGGTCCGGACCCAGGTTCAAACCGTTACAGTTACGGTCCCAGCATGAAAAATGCAAACAGACGCCACAAACGCAAAATCGCCGAGTGTTATCTGGGCCCAACAGTACATTCCGGTCACAAATTGTCTTGGTCCCGTCCGGAAGAGAGTAAAACCCTGATTTTATGTGGTGTCGCGCTTTGAGCGGCGCACATTAGACGCACTCCAGAGGCTTTCCTGCACTTGACCGCAAGCGCCCAGCCAATCGCGGCTCCAAGGTGACACTGATCCGCAGGCTATTCTGGGTTGAGTGTTATGGTTACGGGCAGCACACTGCGCCGCTTGCCTGGGCCCTTACCTGTTTAAAACAGCGTAAGCACCTGCCTTCACGTTACTGCCCAACAAAAATCACTGCACTTCCACCCATTCCAAAAAATCTGCCACCTCCACCGCACACTCGCACACATGCTAGCTAGCTCGCACGCACGCTTACACGCACGCTTGCACTCACGCACGCGCGCTTACACGCACGCTTACACGCACGCTTGCACTCACGCACGCGCCCATCACCTCTTCTCCCAGTTATCAGTGACCCTGCACTCAACGCACTTACCGGCAAGTTATTCTAAGCCTGCACGTCAACACTCGCCAACATGAGTCTGCTCGTTCTGAGGGGGAGGCGAGTGGTGGTGGGGGGTAGAGAAGAGAAACCGCAAATATTCAACCTGTCTGTGAAGCACCATGGAAAGGAGTCCTTTCAGCACATCCGTGGTGAGTAAATAACTGGCTGTTTCTGGTCCATTGCCTCCAGTAACCCCCCCCCCACCCAATCCAACCCTATCCTACTGTCTACTGCCCCCCAATCCAACCAACTTTATCCTACTGTCTACTGCCCCCCCACCCAACCACCTTTATCCTACTGTCTACTGCCCCCCCACCCAACCACCTTTATACTACTGTCTATTGCCCCCCCACCCAACCACCTTTATCCTACTGTCTACTGTCCCCCCACCCAACCACCTTTATCCTACTGTCTACTGTCCCCCCACCCAACCACCTTTATCCTACTGTCTACTGCCCCCCCACCCAACCACCTTTGTACTACTGTCTATTGCCCCCCCCACCCAACCACCTTTATCCTACCGTCTACTGCCCCCCCCATCCAACCACTTTTATACTACTGTCTACTGCCCCCCCACCCAACCACCTTAATCCTACTGTCTACTGCCCCCCCACCCAACCACCTTTATACTACTGTCTATTGCCCCCCCACCCAACCACCTTTATCCTACGGTCTACTGTCCCCCCACCCAACCACCTTTATCCTACTTTCTACTGCCCCCCCACCCAACCACCTTTATCCTACTGTGTACTGCCCCCCGACCCAACCACCTTTATCCTACTGTCTACTGCCCCCCCACCCAACCACCTTTATACTACTGTCTACTGCCCCCCCACCCAACCACCTTTATCCTACTGTCTACTGCCCCCCCACCCAACCACCTTTATCCTACTGTCTACTTCCCCCCCACCCCAACCACCTTTATCCTACCGTCTACTGCCCCCCCAAGCACTTTTATCCTACAGTCTACTGTCCCCCCACCCAACCACCTTTATCCTACTGTCTACTGCCCCCCCACCCAACCACCTTTATCCTACTGTCTACTGTCCCACCACCCAATTACCTTTATCCTACTGTCTACTGCCCCCCCCCCAACCACCTTTATATTACTGTCTACTGCCCCCCCCACCCAACCACCTTTAACCTACTGTCTACTGCCCCCCCCCACCCAATTACCTGTATCCTACTGTCTACTGCCCCCCCACCCACCCACATCCTACTGTCTACTGCCCCCCCACCCAATTACCTTTATCCTACTGTCTACTGCCCCCCTCCCCCGCCCAACCCACCCAACCACCTTTATCCTACTGTCTACTGTCCCCCCCACCCAACCACCTTTATCCTACGTTCTACTGACCCCCCCACCCACCCACCTTTATTTTACGGTCTACTGCCCCCCCACCCAACCACCTTTATACTACTGTCTATTGCCCCCCCACCCAACCACCTTTATACTACTGTCTACTGCCCCCCTCCCCCGGCCAACCACCTTTATATTACTGTCTACTGCCCCCCGCACCCAACCACCTTTATACTACTGTCTATTGCCCCCCCACCCAACCACCTTTATACTACTGTCTACTGCCCCCCTCCCCCGGCCAACCACCTTTATCCTACTGTCTACTGCCCCCCCACCCAACCACCTTTATACTACTGTCTACTGCCCCCCGCACCCAACCACCTTTATCCTACTGTCTACTGCCCCCCCACCCAATTACCTGTATCCTACTGTCTACTGCCCCCCCACCCAACCACCTTTATCCTTCTGTTTAATGCCCCCCGACCTCATAACCTCCTTTATTTTACTGTCGACTGCCCCCCGCACCCAACCACCTTTATCCTACTGTCTACTGCCCCCCCACCCAATTACCTGTATCCTACTGTCTTCTGCCCCCCCACCCAACCACCTTTATCCTACTGTTTACTGCCCCCCCCCCCCCACCCAACCACCTTTATTTTACTGTCGACTGCCCCCCCACCCAACCACCTTTATTTTACTGTCTACTGCCCCCCCCCCCCCACCAGCGCCACCCACAGAAACCACCATTATCCAACTGTCTACTGAGTACTCAGTCTCCAACTCCACGGGCCCCCGCCCCAGTCAAATTCCTGCAGGAGGAGGTTGAGGAGGAAGAGGGGCCATGCCACGTTGTCCCTGACAACCCGCAGCTTCTGCAGTCACCCAGCTCATTTCACAACGCCTTTCACACTTTTATCAAAAGTAAGTTTCCATAAGAGAATTACTGAACATCATGAGGGCTGCATACACTATCCTTACAGCATTTTAACATGATTCAACCTCTGTATTTATAGCTTTATCTTAAACAAAGTACATTTGGGAGAAATTGGCTACACTCTATAAGGGTGCCTTATACGGAATACCATTTTTAGATGAAGCCAGAAAAAAAGTGTGCGGAATGCTCCCTCGCCAATACGTCCAACGTCATTGTCTGACACATGGGATATGGGTCTGTTCCCGTGCCGACGCCCCGGCTGGTGTATTCCTGCCTGACGGAGCACGTCCAGGTGCTATCGCACTAAGCAGCAGTGTGGTACATCGGTCAGGGCATTGGGCGTGTATAAAACTGTACAAATAAATATCGGTATCACAAGTTATCAATAAGAAGAATATTAACAATGATAAATTACTTATATTTTAAGTATATAAAGTATATAGCGTTGGTGTCCAAGTTGATCTGAGCAGGTAAAAATAACAATGGAAAATTATCAATTAGACGCAAACAGCTTAAAAGATGTGCAGGACTGCTTCCATTCCAAACCAGCTGTTCCCTCTTTCAGTGGCGGGACGGGGTCAGGCAGAACTCTGGGAAATGTTTTTCAGATTGGAACCACAAAACACCCGGGCCACGCAAGCTCAATTTGGCCCGTCGAAAATTACTCCGTCATCGATATTTGAAACGCATGACCGATCGGTAACTGAGCACTGCGCTGATAAATCAATAGCAAGCCACAGCGGCGTCATAAAAACAGGGAGCAAATTCACCTGAAAAGCCAGGGACTCAAGCCACGCATTCCTGCTAGAGCTTCTGAACCGGGAACAAAATGTGATTCAGGAACGTTCTCACTCAAGCAATCGCCAATAATGTTGTGCAGAACGAATGCACTCCCGCCCTAATACAACCAATACATTACAGTACATTCACTTAGCAGACGCTCTTATCCAGAGAGACTCTCAAAGTAAGAGACTATAAATGCATTCACATGAGTTATATGAGCAAAACTGCCAGGCTTGGCAAACAACATTCCCAGACCTGCAAGTGTATACAACACCACTAAAGCGCTAATGCAAGTTAGCCATGCTAATCGGTAGCCAGAATACAAATTCTGAACACATACAAATGACTGTCCATAAGTCTTTCATTGCAGAATCAACATATTCTATTGGCTTGCTCAAATCAGATCTATGTTGCATTGTAAGGATACTTAGGTAAGATTTTAAAGGATTTTGCATCGAATTCCCTGGATTCTGCAGTGATCGAAATCCAGTGAAATTGGATTTAACTGTGGTTAATTGAGGTGCTTGATTTTAAACGCATTGTGTGTGCACAGACAGCGAATCCCAGTCAGAATCAGAATCAGAATCACTTTATTGTCATTGCACAAGTACAATGAAATTGAGGTGGTCAGCTGGTAATGCACTGATCGCACAGGCTAATGAGCTAGCCAATTTGTTAGCAACCTCAACACGCAGACAAACCTCAGCATGATGGCTAATTATCATGTTATCAAGAGAGATGGATCCATTATTCTAGCTGTAAAATAAAAAGTTAATATTGTGGAAGTAAGATGTTTTTTCTGTTTAAGACCCAGGCAATGTTACATGGTGTTTAAAGGGCACCCCAGTGGAATGTTTGACCCCTTTCAAGACCCCCCTATCGAGGGACCCCTGAGGCCTGAGTTGACCTCCGGGAACATGTGAGGAACGCGAAACAAGCTTGCGTGCGACCCACAACCCGCAGAGTTACGGAAGAGCGGGACAGCGGTGAGCATTTAAGAGCGAAAAATACTGCACGATGCTAACAACCAACTGACAGAGCGACTTAGCAATTAATGGATGGCATGAACGAGAAATGGCTTCCTTTCCGGCTCGAAACGGCAGGTGTGTGAGAGACGGTGTGTGAGAATGTCCTAAGCTTCTGTGTCAGGGAGACAGAGATGGGGGGGGGGAGGTACAGACGGGGGTGAATTAATTTCACTTTTAATTATCACAGAGAATTTCAGTCATTAAGCCTGAGCCGCAGACGTTAATGCACATGACATCCTGTCATGGGGCGGGACCGAACGTCTTCCTCAATTAAACAGAGATGCGCCCCTGTTGGCCTGCTGCTCGGGACGAGCCCACGTGTGGAGCTAAAATAAGCCCGCTCGTTACAGCGCGCCGCTTTATTTTGAGAGCATGCCACGTGTACACGCAAGAACGCTGGCCGGCAGTGGGCAAGCCGACAAGCAAGGTACTTTACCAGCAGCCATTTCCCAAACAAGCTGCCGGACAGCAGAAACCAAACAAGGACCAAACCGTTCCTAGCGACGGCGAGAAACGCTGGCTCCTTTCTCCCTGCCCCCAGGCGTGTGGCGTATGGCCACGTGAGGCCCTGGGCCACATCTGCAATGTCAGCAACTGCCGGAGAGACGGCGGGAGGAACCCTGATAAACAGACCCACGGTCGTGTTCTACAGCTCTGACAGCTCATCAAGCCCGTCACCTCTTATCAGCACTTTTCTTTCTCTTCCTCTCTTCCTCTCGCTTTCAGGAGGAACATCCTGACATTCTGCGGCGTAGGGACACTACACAGGCAAAGGTGGGGGGTATGACGACGTTTCAAAGTCTGTTTCTGATACATTTAATCGCTGTCAGAGTCCTATTCTGAAGTCACAGTAGGACTGGGGGGGGGGCAAAGGTCAGGTCCGGACAGACGCGTCCAAAGCGAGCGCACCTCTGTCAATATAATTTGGCTCACTTCAGACCCTCAGCTATTTCGACGAGCAATTACAATGAAAATACCCAGCGTGACACTCCCCTCCATAATCCTTTTACCAGAGCTCTGAAACTAGCTACATTAAACCTTAAATTACACCAAAGCTTCAGCAAATACCAATAAGCCTCTTCATTTCAGGGAGTTTTATTAATCCAGTCAGAACAGATGTGTAGGCAACGTCCTGGGAATAGGACCGTCCCTGTATCTGATGCATTCTTATTGAGGCCGATTCTCTTGTTGCTCTAAAGATAACATGACCCTCTATGGGAGCAAAGATGTCGAGATATCTATTCTACACTCCACAGTTGGGGCAAATCGGATATAATCTGTCTATTCTCCAATCCGTATTCCACCACAGTGGTTTACGCGATGGTTTAATAAGACATTGCCATTATGTGACCAAAGCTAAACGCATCCCTCACAACGCTGAATGGAGCCACCAGACCACGCCCGCAGCGGAGGGCCGGGGGTCCTACCTCTGGCCCCCTTTCCTGTTCTATCACACCGGGCACGTGGAAGGGGGCACCCTCGCTGCGTCAGCACCTCCTACGACCGCCACTTCCCTGTTTATGCGCTCTGCAGCTCTGCGTGACTCCACATCTCCAGGGGCCAGTAAGGGAGGCCATGGAGACTTCAGGACGTCGGAGAGCTCAGACCGTCAGCACGGGCTGCGTTTCCAATGACGTCACCGCACTGGAGAGGAAGTACTAAAAAGGACCAATGGGGACGGCAGGTCACTGGGACAAAACTTCCGATCGGAAACTTGCAAATGGTTCAGAAAACTAGGGGTGGATTCTACTTGAGTTATTTTGTGCCATTTGAGATTAGTTATTGCTTATAGGCAATTTAATATTTCCACGCTTTTCTTGTTTAATTTTTAAATGCACAGCAAAAACAACAAAAAAAAAATTATAATATTATTCTGTCAAAAGTGACAATTCTTACGAAGCGATGACAAACATTCAAACTAAGCCATCATTTTCAGAGCTGAGTTAATGACAACATGTAGACGTGTTCTAGTATCTTTTCTGCAGCTCGCAAGCAACACCAACGGCAGGTACCGGGCCGTATTCTGTACCGAAGAACCCGACACAACCCTTCGCTGTTCTGTGAAGCTGAACATGACCCAGGCAGGCTCCTGGTTCTAAGCGCCGGCAGAGACGAATTTCACCGGTGCAACTGGTGCTGTCGCTTCAAATCCTGAGGTTATATGTGTCTTTGCAGATGAAACTACGCTGAGAGCAATAAAGCCAATAAACTGATATGGCCCTCACTGATATGGTCACATTCTCCATTTGATCCCTGATACAATGTTGATGCACTGGCAGAAAGGAGAGCAGGCAATAGGCAGATATGACTGCATACAAATTGCACAGGAGAAACTACCAGAGACATTTTCCTAACAAGGCAACACCAGAGTAGGAGTTTGGTTCAATTAGAATGACAGAAATAGAAAGCATTGTCATTTAAATTGTAGGATCTCATAAATCACGATGCAGCCTCTATAAGCACTGTATACACAAGAACAGCGCAACCATAAAACTTCATAACGCTCCACACTGGCACCCATGCCTGATCGTTACACCCGACTGTCGTAACTGTTGAGTAAGCTTATGAATGAGTATGAATGCTTGTGAGTGCAGCTTCATGGTTGCATTGGGTGGTCATCAATTAGCACAACAAACAAAACCTTACTTCTGGAAGAAAGCTCTAGTTTACCAAAGAGACAGGAACGCCATCGTTTCATTGTCATTCTCCTTTCAGTGTGATAATTTCCTTTTGAGCAAAAACAATCAGGTTTCTCCTGCTATGGTAAGATTACTCATGGCTGTTAGCAACTCTGAGTGGTAGCCAAGAGTTATGGATCTACAACTTTTGAATCACGTTATTTGAAGTCCATGAACTGAGGAACTTTCTAACTTATGCTACAATATTCGCTCTAGGTCACCTTATACCCAACCGTACACTAACGATGCTAGTGTAATACATGACCTACATTCAAAGTTCACTGCATCAGGCCACCTAGTTAGTGTTTTATTGGCACTGTTGACATGGCACCGTCCTAGAAACAAAGCCAACTATGAACTAGATCACTGTGAGACTACGATCAACCAACCCGGGGTAAAGGCTATGGCTGGCTTACACCTTGTAAGTTTAAATATAGTCAGCGGGGGAGGGGGCCGCTACCAGACTCCTTGGAAAGGCATGGATTCGACCAACGTGTCCTGTTTTACTGCATGTGACTCCTTTAAAAACCATGCCATTCTTTGGCACATAGTGGCCCTCGCACAAACAAAATATTCATAACATTAGCTGGCTGGTTTGATTACAGTCCGAACAATGCGTACCAACCACGGCCAAACTAGCGTACTGCGCGCTGTGCTAACCAGACACCTCCCCTCATTTATCCATTAGACATGAACCCCGTGGTGATCTGCGTTGTTAGCCACCTTGCTGGTAGCTAACGTTACATTAAAACAGTCGCAACATGCGTTTTAACTGGCACACAGCTATAAAGATAGCGACAAACAATAGAGTATTACGTAAGAAATGCAGATAGCTAGCTTGGCTTCGCTCTAACGCGCTATAACAGTACGAGTGTGTCGGTCGCATTCACTAACGTTAACGTCAGCTACTTAAACATCCATAAAGAAATATCAGTCAAATAGTGACACACAATTTCTTACCAAAAGAAACAAGAGCAATCCACGCTAACGTTAGTTACCCATCTAATCGCATCTGGTTAATGTAGCGAGCGAGCGAATGACTGTAGTTGGCCGCGCTGAAATAAACACGCCGCCTGCTTGCTGTAGCCTGCGCTACTAGGTCGCTCGCTGGTGAAGTCTCATGTTGTTATTATGCCGGCTGGCTACCTAGTAACCGCAGTAAATACCAAAGGCAGGGCATACATATTTAGCACTGCTATTGCCAAGTCATTTCAGAAATAACAATAGAGAGACAACATTGAAATGCATCACCAGCAAGATAACTAACGTTAGCCAAGTTAGCTGGCTAGCTATACTAGCTCGCTCGACAAAACGCATAACGTTAGCTAATGTCCAAGCAAAAATGAGCAAGCCGCTAGCTAACATTACTTACGTTTTCAGGGGTGAAATGAATGCTTCTCCAGGCACCACTCCAGACTGACAAAATAGCTCGTTTTCTCAGGATAGACAATGAATTTGGTGTTTTTGTTTTGTGTAACGTTATTTGGTCAGATAAAAATGCGATCAGAACTGGATTTCATACGATTGATTCCCTTTTAAAGAATTCTCTGCTCTGATTGCGGGAATTTTTATACATGTTTGACAACCAAGCGGCTGCCCGCTAGAAACAAATAATTACGAAAGGCGAAATGGTTTGGGATCAAAACAAAACAAATAAAGTTGAATTAGCTCGGTGGGTAAATGCTTGGAGTAGATGACGTTCTTCCCTCCATTGAAGAGCTACAGTTTCTCTCTCAGCTCAATGTCCAGATCAGGGGGAGGGGTCGCTCATTCTGTTCCCTCTAACCATTGGTCATAAACTCTGAAGCAGGCTCATTTTTATTGGATGATGTTGCTGACGGTCAAAATACACCACAGACTTTGCCTTGCGTTTAGCTAATGGTATTGGACAGAGATATCATAAACGTTTTTTTATTGGTTTAAGCGTTGTCAAATAACTGTAATATGCTTGGAGGAGAGACGTGTCAGTTTAATCTCCAATGACGTTTGTAGTACGCCTATATTCTTCCAAATGATTGGTGGTTATACGAATAATATCTGATAATTTTCCAAATTACTTTCTCACACTGTAGGACCAGACAATCCGAACACAATCCCAGCACAACCAATACATACAACTATTGAACTGATCCAGAGTCAGTACTTGTCTTTTTGCAGAATCGCCCGACACAATGCGAGATTGATAAGGTCATTTCCTATTATTTTTCAATTGGCCATGTTCTCTGTCAGATTTGTTAGCCAGCTGCTTGATTCTACAGAAGCAACCAAACTTTACGTGCCATTAACTGCAGCGAAAAGTCCTTCATATGGTGGTTATGAAACCGGCGCCATTGTGGCTCATATCAGTGAAACATGTCTGAGCTGAGCCAAGATGTCGAATGTCGGCATGAGAATTTAAATCATTCTATATTTATTGCACCAGATTAAGCGATCATTCAAAAACGTTCCTTGAAATGCAGGCTTCGGTCGCAGAGCCTGACATTGCAGTATTGTGGCTAAAAATTAATGTGCAGGTTCCGTTCCAGTGCTCAGCAGCAGGGTATCAACACAAATTACCCGGATGTGTATTTATGTGAAATCACCGTCAACCAATCAACACGTAGCATTACATCATTGCCTAAAACAAAACAAGTTAATTCGAGACTGCCCAGATTAAAATGTACAACCACCAGCTGCAGAGAGAAATGGCAATATAAAATAGATCATTATCCTCCCCTTCACAAATAAACATCATCATGATGCTCTGAAAACAGGAAGTATACCCTTGTGATAGCAAAAACCTATAGGCTAGATTTGTTTCAGATCAAAATCACACTAGCACCACACGAGAATCATAAAACAAGACAAAAATGCAATCATCTAGCTTGATGATTTTTTTTTTGGAATTCTTAATAAATCATTTTGGATTTTTGATTGTCCATTATTGCATTGTCCATCATAGTCATACCTTCTCAATCCCCAATGACCTTCTCTATATGCAAAGAATGTTACTAATAGGCCACTGATCCAGAGAAGCAATCAGAAGCAGCAAACGATAAGCCATACAAATCTCTCGCAGTGTGATTCAACTTCTTCAGAGTTACTTGACTTCTCTGTTTATAACCCAGCAAGTAGAGTAAGGCACAGTTATCACTGTGTGGCTAACTGACCCAGCAAGGAGAGTAAGGCACAGTTATCACTGTGTGGCTAACTGACCCAGCAAGTAGAGTAAGGCACAGTTATCACTGTGTGGCTAACTGACCCAGCAAGTAGAGTAAGGCACAGTTATCACTGTGTGGCTAACTGACCCAGCAAGTAGAGTAAGGCACAGTTATCACTGTGTGGCTAACTGACCCAGCAAGGAGAGTAAGGCACAGTTATCACTGTGTGGCTAACTGACCCAGCAAGTAGAGTAAGGCACAGTTATCACTGTGTGGATAACTGACCCAGCAAGTAGAGTAAGGCACAGTTATCACTGTGTGGCTAACTGACCCAGCAAGGAGAGTAAGGCACAGTTATCACTGTGTGGCTAACTGACCCAGCAAGTAGAGTAAGGCACAGTTATCACTGTGTGGCTAACTGACCCAGCAAGGAGAGTAAGGCACAGTTATCACTGTGTGGCTAACTGACCCAGCAAGTAGAGTAAGGCACAGTTATCACTGTGTGGCTAACTGACCCAGCACGTAGAGTAAGGCACAGTTATCACTGTGTGGCTAACTGACCCAGCAAGTAGAGTAAGGCACAGTTATCACTGTGTGGCTAACTGACCCAGCAAGTAGAGTAAGGCACAGTTATCACTGTGTGGCTAACTGACCCAGCAAGTAGAGTAAGGCACAGTTATCACTGTGTGGCTAACTGACCCAGCAAGTAGAGTAAGGCACAGTTATCACTGTGTGGCTAACTGACCCAGCAAGTAGAGTAAGGCACAGTTATCACTGTGTGGCTAACTGACCCAGCAAGTAGAGTAAGGCACAGTTATCACTGTGTGGCTAACTGACCCAGCAAGTAGAGTAAGGCACAGTTATCACTGTGTGGCTAACTGACCCAGCAAGTAGAGTAAGGCACAGTTATCACTGTGTGGCTAACTGACCCAGCAAGTAGAGTAAGGCACAGTTATCACTGTGTGGCTAACTGACCCAGCAAGTAGAGTAAGGCACAGTTATCACTGTGTGGCTAACTGACCCAGCAAGTAGAGTAAGGCACAGTTATCACTGTGTGGCTAACTGACCCAGCAAGTAGAGTAAGGCACAGTTATCACTGTGTGGCTAACTGACCCAGCAAGTAGAGTAAGGCACAGTTATCACTGTGTGGCTAACTGACCCAGCAAGTAGAGTAAGGCACAGTTATCACTGTGTGGCTAACTGACCCAGCAAGTAGAGTAAGGCACAGTTATCACTGTGTGGCTAACTGACCCAGCAAGTAGAGTAAGGCACAGTTATCACTGTGTGGCTAACTGACCCAGCAAGTAGAGTAAGGCACAGTTATCACTGTGTGGCTAACTGACCCAGCAAGTAGAGTAAGGCACAGTCATCACTGTGTGGCTAACTGACCCAGCAAGTAGAGTAAGGCACAGTCATCACTGTGTGGCTAACTGACCCAGCAAGTAGAGTAAGGCACAGTTATCACTGTGTGGCTAACTGACCCAGCAAGTAGAGTAAGGCACAGTTATCACTGTGTGGCTAACTGACCCAGCAAGTAGAGTAAGGCACAGTTATCACTGTGTGGCTAACTGACCCAGCAAGTAGAGTAAGGCACAGTTATCACTGTGTGGCTAACTGACCCAGCAAGTAGAGTAAGGCACAGTTATCACTGTGTGGCTAACTGACCCAGCAAGTAGAGTAAGGCACAGTTATCACTGTGTGGCTAACTGACCCAGCAAGTAGAGTAAGGCACAGTTATCACTGTGTGGCTAACTGACCCAGCAAGTAGAGTAAGGCACAGTTATCACTGTGTGGCTAACTGACCCAGCAAGTAGAGTAAGGCACAGTTATCACTGTGTGGCTAACTGACCCAGCAAGTAGAGTAAGGCACAGTTATCACTGTGTGGCTAACTGACCCAGCAAGTAGAGTAAGGCACAGTTATCACTGTGTGGCTAACTGACCCAGCAAGTAGAGTAAGGCACAGTTATCACTGTGTGGCTAACTGACCCAGCAAGTAGAGTAAGGCACAGTTATCACTGTGTGGCTAACTGACCCAGCAAGTAGAGTAAGGCACAGTTATCACTGTGTGGCTAACTGACCCAGCAAGTAGAGTAAGGCACAGTTATCACTGTGTGGCTAACTGACCCAGCAAGTAGAGTAAGGCACAGTCATCACTGTGTGGCTAACTGACCCAGCAAGTAGAGTAAGGCACAGTCATCACTGTGTGGCTAACTGACCCAGCAAGTAGAGTAAGGCACAGTTATCACTGTGTGGCTAACTGACCCAGCAAGTAGAGTAAGGCACAGTTATCACTGTGTGGCTAACTGACCCAGCAAGTAGAGTAAGGCACAGTTATCACTGTGTGGCTAACTGACCCAGCAAGTAGAGTAAGGCACAGTTATCACTGTGTGGCTAACTGACCCAGCAAGTAGAGTAAGGCACAGTTATCACTGTGTGGCTAACTGACCCAGCAAGGAGAGTAAGGCACAGTTATCACTGTGTGGCTAACTGACCCAGCAAGTAGAGTAAGGCACAGTCATCACTGTGTGGCTAACTGACCCAGCAAGTAGAGTAAGGCACAGTTATCACTGTGTGGCTAACTGACCCAGCAAGTAGAGTAAGGCACAGTTATCACTGTGTGGCTAACTGACCCAGCAAGTAGAGTAAGGCACAGTTATCACTGTGTGGCTAACTGACCCAGCAAGTAGAGTAAGGCACAGTTATCACTGTGTGGCTAACTGACCCAGCAAGTAGAGTAAGGCACAGTTATCACTGTGTGGCTAACTGACCCAGCAAGTAGAGTAAGGCACAGTTATCACTGTGTGGCTAACTGACCCAGCAAGTAGAGTAAGGCACAGTTATCACTGTGTGGCTAACTGACCCAGCAAGTAGAGTAAGGCACAGTTATCACTGTGTGGCTAACTGTAGGTTCAGTGTTTCCAGAACGATATCTCAAGGGATGTCTCATCCAGCCAGCAAGACAGAGGCTTAGTTATCTTCCCAAAATTGGTTTGGGAGAAAGTGGTGTCACTTTAATTATAAGAAATGAAGGAAGTCACATTTATCTCCACTCCTCCAAAAAAATACAAACAAGTAGGCAAACATGTACTATGCCTCAATATATCTCAGTAAACATCTGCCCGATTAGTAGCCAGCCTTATTGCAAATTTATGAATCCACCACAGCAAAGCACGTTTATTTTCAGAGCTATTAAACTGATTCTCAAGACATGGATGTGTCCAGCTGAATGTGGTCAGCATGTGTTTTGTGAAATTAAAAATTTTCACACATTTGCAAGTAAGACAAAATCACAATAGACATTTACAGCCCAAACAAAGATGCTTTACAGAAAGTGAGAACATAGGTTTCAAAGTTCCTAGAGAGAAACAATTAATTTGGAGGCTGCAGTTTTTATTGAATTTTGTTGAAACATGAATCACATAAAGTCAAAAGGGGACACCATCACTGGACAGATTTTATATATTTTATCGTCCTTGTATGCGAAAAAACACAGAATCCCCAGAACCCAGGCAGGATTAACCTGGAGCTCAATGGGCCAGATCTTCGTCGGCCAGTGTTTAGCGACTGCTTCTGAACAGCCATCACTATGGAGACAGCAGTGCAAGTGCCTTTCATTGCCATGGAAACCTCAGAGTATGGTCTGGGCACCAGCATCTTTATGTTTCACCCCTAACTTCACAGCGGCCTTGCCCCAGCTTTGTAACTCTGAGCTGCAATTTTGTTCATGGGGTCCTTAAAAAAATTACAGAAAATTGTCCATTTGCTGATTTTAGGGGGGGGGGGGGTTTGGAAGTGAAAGCCATTAGATTTGTGATTACAGTGCAAGTTTGAGGAAAGTAATGATAGCTTATAAGAACAACAAAAGGAGTGAGAACAGGTTGTGCCCTGGACACATGTAGTTCTAGGGGAAATAAATCAAAAGAATATATCGTTGTGCTACTTTGCAGACATAATTGGCAGCGCTCTAAATAATCCAAGAAGAACCTTTCCAGAGTTTACAGTGGCTAACATGTTTTGCAGGATGCCACAGATATACTGTAACTGAGTTGAGCAGTGTACTTGAGGTGCACCATAAAATCAAATGAACTGAGATAGAAATCAATTGTGTTCACCTCTCCCGTGTGACGTGCGTGCAGGGCGCATGCACGATGCTGCTGTAGACGCGAGGAGAGTGGGTGATGATGACAGCCCATCTGCATCATGCTACTGAAGGGGGAGAGATAGCAAATCCAATTAGCGATAAAGAAGATGGGCGGAAAGTATGAGCTGTCAGCTGGGGAAGATAAAGTTAAACCCTCCATCGAGAGGCCTGACATGAGCCCAGAAAGGTGGCGGGGAGACACTGGCCTCTCCCCTAGACACACACATACACACACACACAGAAACTCAGGCATTTCATACACACACACACACACACACACACACCCACGTGCACACACACACACACACACACACACAAACTCAGGCACGAATACACACACCTCATCACACGAAAACTCAGACATGCATACATGCACAGACAGACACACACACACACACACACACACACACACACACACACACACGCAAACTCATGCATACAATCACACACACACACACACACACAAAAACACACACTTCAGCCCAGGAGAAATTTCACTCCATCAAGTACAGGGTGAGGTGAGAGAAGAAACTACACTTTCGTTGTATAGGTGGGGTGCAGAGAGTAGGGCGGGGTGCAGAGAGTAGGGTGGGGTGCACAGAGTAGGGCGCGGGGTTCAGAAAGTAGGGCGGGGTGCAGAAAGTAGGGCGAGGTGTAGAGAGTAGGGCGGGGTGCAGAAAGTAGGGCGGGGTGTAGAGAGTAGGGCGGGGTGCAGAGACTAGGGCGGGGTACAGAGAGTAGGGCGGGGTGCAGAAAGTAGGGCGGGTGCATAAATTATGGCGGGGTGCAGAAAGTAGGGCGGGGTGTAGAGAGTAGGGCGGGGTGCAGAACGTAGGGTGGGGTGCAGAGAGTAGAGCAGGGTGTAGAGATTAGGGCGGGGTGCAGAGAGTAGGGCGGGGTGTAGAGAGGGGGCGGAGTGTACAGTGTGGGGCGGAGTGTAGAGAATAGGGCGGGGTGCAGAGAGTAGGGCTGGGTGTAGAGAGTAGGGCGGAGTGTAGAGAATAGGGCGGGGTGCAGAGAGTAGGGCGGGGTGTAGAGAGGGGGCGGAGTGTACAGTGTGGGGCGGGGTGCAGAGAGTAGGGCGGGGTGTAGAGAGGGGGCGGAGTGTACAGAGTGGGGCGGGGTGCAGAGAGTAGGGCGGGGTGTAGAGAGGGGGCGGAGTGCAGAGAGTAGGGCGGGGTGTAGAGAGGGGGCGGAGTGTACAGAGTGGGGCGGGGTGCAGAGAGTAGGGCGGGGTGTAGAGAGGGGGCTGAGTGCAGAGAGTTGGGCGGGGTGTAGAGAGGGGGCGGAGTGTACAGTGTGGGGCGGGGTGCAGAGAGTAGGGCGGGGTGTAGAGAGGGGGCGGAGTGCAGAGAGTAGGGCGGGGTGTAGAGAGGGGGCGGAGTGTACAGTGTGGGGGGGGGTGCAGAGAGTAGGGCGGGGTGTAGAGAGGGGGCGGAGTGCAGAGAGTAGGGCGGGGTGTAGAGAGGGGGCGGAGTGTACAGTGTGGGGCGGGGTGCAGAGAGTAGGGCGGGGTGTAGAGAGGGGGCGGAGTGTACAGAGTGGGGCGGGGTGCAGAGAGTAGGGCGGGGTGTAGAGAGGGGGCGGAGTGTACAGTGTGGGGCGGGGTGCAGAGAGTAGGGCGGGGTGTAGAGAGGGGGCGGAGTGCAGAGAGTAGGGCGGGGTGTAGAGAGGGGGCGGAGTGTACAGAGTGGGGCGGGGTGCAGAGAGTAGGGCGGGGTGTAGAGAGGGGGCGGAGTGCAGAGAGTAGGGCGGGGTGTAGAGAGGGGGCGGAGTGTACAGTGTGGGGCGGGGTGCAGAGAGTAGGGCGGGGTGTAGAGAGGGGGCGGAGTGTACAGAGTGGGGCAGGGGAATAGAGGGAGAGACAGAGAGAGAAAGAGGGAGAGAGACCCATGAGTTCTCCTTCATTGTTTCTGAAGTACCCCTTCACTCAGGCGCACCACGCTACAAGCAGAAACTTGACATTTGACGTACCCCGCCCTCCAACAAACAAGAGGCAGCAGATTCCTGATCGTGACCCGGGTTACTGGGCTCGCTGCGGTGCTTGAGAAAGTGTGTGAAAGAGCGGGGACTGACACCATGCCAGTTCAGTAGAAGGACTGCATCACAGTTCACTCACATTTTATACTGTGTGCACATCACTGCCAGTGCCTATAAGCAAACCCCTCCCTCCCCCCGGGAAGCTCAAAGTTTGAAAGCTGTGCTGCTTATTAAAATGTATATTATGGGAGTGATGATTATAGTCATAATGGTTGTGTTTTTTTTTTTTAATGAGCTCTTATGCAGCTTAGTTTGTGATTAGTTGTGTATCTTCGCTGAAGTATCCTATGGGTGCTTCAGTGAAGGAGCATTTAGCATTTAATTGGAATGTGCTTAAAGAGGGCGGACCTCAAAAGATTCCCAGGTCATGTGATGACAGATGAGATGAGGACAGATAAAATAAGCAAATGAAATGAACCCCAGGTCAATGGAATGATGGTGGAAGGAAAGAGAACACAGAGGGTCAGAGGTCACAGCGGTTGTGAGGGTGGGGGGGGGGGCTCAGATGAGTCCTGGTGGGGGATGATGGGAATGTTTTTCATTGTTAGAAAAGGCTGGAACCATATCATTGGTTGAGATATTGCAATCAGCAATATGGTTGCAATGTCTCATGACACTCTATTCAGCATCTATGGTGTGCGCATTTTCATGTGTAAACAATGTGGCTCTGTCCAAATCAGAGCCATATCTACTGGTCCTGTGTACTGTGTACTAGCATACTGTGTACTGCTTACTGAATACTGTTTAGTGACATGCAGTATGTGAAAAATATCCCCCATACTATTATCAGCGAAAAACCAGAAATAAGTATACCATATGAGGATTTTAAGTACACTACATTTAGCCTACTTAACAACTGTCCCAGTGTGTTCAGCTAGAATACTCAATAGTATAGAAGGCCTTCGATTCGGACACAGCCTGTGTGTGTTATTGTGCTAGTCTACAAATGCCCTGCATGCAATGTTTTCCCTAGACACAACCTCATACAATTTTGTCTACAAAAGAAAGAGATATTTTCACATGAGAAACTTAAGATAGATATATATGCAGTATATATACATATCATAATCTGAAATAAAGTCATCATACTTTATACTTTGCAAAACCCTTTGCATTCGATGACTGCCTAATGTCTGCAACCTATAGACATCATCAGATGCTGGTATCTTCCCTGGTGATACTCTGCCTGGCCTGTACTGCTGCTATTTCAGTTCCTGTTTGTTTCTGGGGCGTTTTGCCTTCAGTCTTGTCTTCAGCAAGTGAAACGCATGTTCAATTGGATTCAGGACGAGTGATGGACTTGGCCAGTCAAGAACATTACACTTTTTGGCCCAGAAAAACTCATTGGTTACGGGGAAATTGTCCTGCCTCAAGATGAAGTGCCCTCCAATGAGTTTTGAGGCATTTGTTTGGATCTGAGCTGATAAGATGTTTCTGGACACGTCAGAATTCATACTGCTGTTGCCATCAGCAGCCACATCACCCATAAAGACAAGTGAGCCATAACACTACCTCCATCATGTTTCAAAATGAGGGGGGAGTTCTTTTCTTTCTCCAAATGTTTCTCTTTCCATCACTTTGGTACAGGTAATACTCACCTCATATGTCCATAAGACTTTGTCCAGAACTACAATTTTTTGTAACATTTGTTTTATTTTTTTGTTTTTTTTGCAAACTCGAACCTGGTCATTCTGTTCTTGAGGCTTACCAGTGGTTTGCATCTTCTGGTGACCCCTCTGAGGTTATATCCTGCCTATATCCTGGAAAGTGTTCTTGATCGGTTCGACAGTTTAAAAGGGGCTTTTCCTCACAATTGAAAGGATTTTTCGGTCATCCACTGCAGTGGTCTTCTGTGGTCTACCAGGTCATTTGCTATTGCTGAGCTCACCAGTGTGTTCTTACTTCATATAAATCTGTTCATTGTTTTATTTCTAATCCAATGTGCTGGAGTGCAGAACCAAAACAAGAAAAGGTTAAAAAATCTGTCATTTCCTCTTGCAGTAAACATGGTTATAGCATGTCAATGTCTGGGGGAGGGTTGTCACAATAATTTAGTTTCAGTTTTTAAATTATTTATGAACTACAGTTGTATTTGTATTTGTCTTTTTTTGAAACAGTAATACAATATAATTATTATTGCTGATACTTAATCCAGTTTAAAATTACAATTCAGTCATTTGGTAGATTCAGCCAAAGTGATTTAAAAACTGCATTATTTTTTTTAGCAACTTCTGAACCTCAAGCTTTTTTCAGTTAGTTCTGCAATACAGAAAATGTGAGTCATATCAATGAAGCATTTAAGATTGGCGCACAAATAGAACTGAGCAGAAAAAAATGTCGTACTGAGGCTTATAAAGATCAGTTCCCAGATTCAATGAGAAGCTCTCATTCAACACAGACAAAGAGGAAGAGGAACAGAGGACGAATGGGCTCGGAAGAAAGAAGATCATGGGCTTGATTTATTATCACACTTAATCAATAACATGACCAATGATTGTGTGAAATGGTGGTTTCAAAATTAATAATCATTGTAGATTTGCACATTTTATTTTCAAATTTTTCCAGCTTCCCCGGGACATTTTGTGAGGTGCTTGTGTGGAACACTGCAGTGTGCTCTACAGTCTGGATTGAATCCACACCATGACAATGGCAGCTGTTGCCAACTGCTGCATAATTGGCCACAGGCTGTGACCGAATCAGTGCACTTGCCTGCTATTGAGTATGTCAGTTGAGTATACTTTTTAAAAAAGCTGTTAAGTACACAGCTATTGTGAAAATTTTTGCTCTCTCTTTGCTCTCTAGTGACTCCTCTGGCCAGTCAGGTAACTACAGCCTGCCTTTGCTCACTGTGCCAACTGCAGTCTACTGATCCAGTTGCTGGGTAATGGAAGAGACTTGTGGGCTTTCAGGCAGAAATTCCTAATCCTGGAGAACCCATGTGTGTGCTGGTTTTCATTCCAACCAATATCTTAATTAATTGAGGTTATTAAAAACATGGGTTAAGGTTTCATACATTTGTACCGGAAATGTTGCAAGTTTTGATTGTTACCGACTGTTTTTTCTTCAAACTCTCTATTTTCCATAATTGGTACATCTTGTTTACTGGTTATAACCCATACATACATATGTTTATATGCTACCTGTTACTACCAACTGACACATTGTCCCTTCCCCACCCCACTTTCAGACTTCAGAAGAATTACCTTCACAGTTAGATAAAAACCAAAAAATGCACCTCACCAGTCGATGCCTTGTAGCCACACAGCATAGTGCCCCCTGGTGGCCAGTGTGTTAGTTGGAGCCCTGACCATGTGCAAAACCCCTGTTGTGATGAAAACATGGCCCATTTTCCTGACCCATATTATCTGCAGTAGGTAAATACCATTCACTAGATAATGTCCCCTGCAGGACTTGTCCTACTTGACTGTAATCTGCAACCAAAAAACAAAACTAACTGTTCTCTCCCTTTATTCTGCACATTGTAAATGGTAGCATCCATCAGTATGATACAGTGGACATGAACACAAATGCTTGAAGATCCACGACCATATTTCACAGTAGGGGTGACAGCCTTTTCAACATATGTTCTTCCAACGTCATTACACCGCTGGTAAGCATGCCCTAAAAAGCTTACTTTTGGTCTCAGCTGACCATGACAACAGTTCCAGTTGAGGTTCAGCATTCACCCTCGCCTGCCATTGGACCGTTTTTAATCCCAAGACATTATGAACGAAACCATGTGCGCATCAGCAACTGGACACCGCCATCTAGTGCCCAGCAACAGTACTGCACTACTGGGTTCGTGTTTTTGACTGTTGACACTTCTGAATGCGGTAGTGCTGTTTCATGGGTCAGCTATGGGGCAAACCCATGAATTATGAGCATGACTCATGTTCTGAAAACTTTTCTCACAGCTGCTGGGCTGTAATTACTGAGAAATTCCAAAATTTGCTGTGTCCTTTGCAGCCAGAATCGCGGATTCATTGTACAAATCTAAAGTTTTCGTACCAAGCAAAGATTTTTATTCAGGACCAAAACAACTGGACCATACAGTTTTTCATGGTCCTGGGTCACTTCTGTCTGACCAAATGAGAAAGTTTTTCCCTTCCCTTTCCCGGCCCTTCGCATGGATGATGATCATGTCAGTCCCTCATTTGTGAAAGACAGTGTCCTGATTCACTAAGACCTTTAGCATGTGCAAAACATTTTAGTACATGCATTGCAGCAATCATTGGTTGTGTTATTTCTTTTGCGTGTGCTAAAGGGTTTTCCACATGCAAAAGACCCACAGTGTCCTGTTCTGGAGAGTTTGATATTTTGGTGTCACAGGCTGCAGAGAACTGCTTCCAGAGGAAACCAACACAACAGATTGCAGATTCTATTGGCTCAGAGCACTCCGGATAAACAGCTAATTTTGGAACTGCAGCCCCAGTTCCACAGTTTGTGTGGAATATATGGTATGATTCAGAGATGGGTTCTACATGTAGGCACCCAGAGATACATATTTTTAGTGCCTTCTACATGGCTTGAAATAACTGACGAGGTAGCCCATTTCCAAAAAAAACTGGAGACAAATTTCTCTTCAGATATCTTTTTAACCCATTAGCTCCCGGTTTGCATTCTGCAACTTAACAATTTAATTGACCAATGGATATCTGTCATAGTTTGCAACATGTTTGATTTACATATTAACTTCCACATCCGAACAAAATGGAAGCGAGGATTCACCCAGCCATGATACCGCCCTGGAGGCGGAGTGACTGGCTTTCATGGAAAGAGCTGGAAGTCAGTGGGGTGGGGGGTACAGTGGGGAGGGGGTGGGGGGTACAGTGGGGAGGGGGTGGGGACAGTGGTAATATCAAGGTGACCCCAGAAACTCCCTATCTCCCAGAGTCAGATCCCCTCTCTTCCGGGAGTTCGATGAAAGAATCCAGCCGGAAAAAATCATTTAACGAAGCAAGGCCCCTTGTTCCCGAAGCATGCGCAAGGGCCGCTCACCTCAGGAGGACGTTCGGCGCCTATCGATTTCCACGAGAAGAACAAGAAGGGTTTGTTTACCCGTACACCGAGGGGGACTCTGGAGAAAAGGGAACAGGCGGGCTCCCGGAATAACGAGGACGCGGCCCAGAACCTTTCGGAAAAACTTTCCCAGAGGAAGTTCTTCCTCTCTTCCAGCCCGCCTGCACAGACGATGGCCACGTCTCAGTTTTCTGGGCCTTTTGGAAATAGAGGTCGAATGCTTGCAGGTTTTTCAAAGATCATTAAGTCAGAGTGGGCTGCTTCAGCTAAAGAACTGGCTGCAGGGAACGGCAGTGATCTGTCATTTTTATTTTCTGAGAAAATGAACAAAAAGGGATAAGCTTGTGGCATTACTCCATAGGACAATGTGCTATCAGTCTCACAGCTAATGTAAGAGGGAAGGAGGATGATTCATAGACAGTCCTTCAGGGGCCCACATACACACCGCATCTTCAGAACCATGTGATATATTTCCCTGCAGAGACGTGTTCATATTTTAATTGAAATATAAGACCTAAAAATAAAAGAGCATCAAAACATTTTCTCCTGTGAGACCGGCTTTTCTGAACTCCCTCCTAAGAGCGTGGGTGTGCTGCGGAGTGATGCAGCCAGGAAGAGAGTCGCTGGTGTGTGCGTGCATGTGTATGTGTGTGTCTATGTATGTGTGTGCATGTGTGCGTGCGTATGTGTGCGCGCTTGTGTGTGTGTATGTGTGTGCATGTGTTTGTGTATATCTGTGTGTTTGTGTGTGTGCGTATGTGTGCGCACTTGTGTGTGTGTATGTGTGTGCATGTGTTTGTGTATATCTGTGTGTGCGTGTGTGTGCGTATGTGTGCGCACTTGTGTGTGTGTATGTGTGTGCGTGTGTGTGTGTATCTGTGTGTGCGTGTGCGTATGTGTGCGCGTTTGTGTGTGTGTGTGTGTGCATGTGTTTGTGTGTATATCTGTGTGTGCGTGTGTGTGTGCGCGTATGTGTGCGCACTTGTGTGTGTGAATGTGTGTGCATGTGTGTGGCAGAGGAGGCTCGGTAACACGACTGGTCTTTAATTAAAAATAGAGACAAAAGCCACTCTGGCACTCTGACCCACATTAAAACCCTGGTCTCCATGTCAGGCTGCTGCCTCTCACTGAGGAGCTGTGCTTTGGGATCAGCCACGATGGCGCACTACCTCATCCTCCTCCACGCTGTCAATGATAGGCAGATCCATTATTGACGCTGTCATTTAAATATGCACCAGGACAAAACAGCCAGGGCCACCAAGAGTTTCCCTCCGCCGCCGTCATGGCAACAGCAGGACACGGCGGTCACTGCTTCCTGGAGACACATTTAGCCTGTCTGTGGTATGAGCTCCTCTATATTTTTCACACTGACCCAAGTACATTATTAAGTGCTGAGACCATTGCCGGCCACTTAGCAACTGCTATCAGATATTTTCCAAAGCACAGGTTTTTAAGCTCTCTGTCTCTCACTTCAACTGTCTCTCACACTCACACACACATACACATGCACAAACGCACGCACGCACACACACACAAACGCAGATTCACGCACGCACACACACACACACACACCACACAGGAGCAGGTCTTGGCTGTGTGTTCCTTTCAGGCAGGAATAAATCTTTATTGCTGCTGACACCATGCAGCTGTTTTTCACTTTTTTTCAGATTGTTTCCTGCAAGCGACGCTAGTTTAACATGTTTTTGTGCTTGGATTTGACCATGTGCAAGAAGTGTATAAGCAGGAGCCTGTGTTTGTACTTGGCTGCGAGTTTGTCTGTGTATGTGTGCATGTGTGTCTGTGTGTGCATGCGTGTATGTTATGTGTGTATGAGTGTGCGTGTGTGTGTGTGCATGTGTGTATGTATGTGTGTGCGTGTGTATGTATGCACATGTGTGTATGTTATGTGTGTGGGAGTGTGCATGTGTGTGTGTATGTATTGTGTGGGAGTGTGCGTGTGTGCATGTATGCACATGTGTGTATGTTATGTGTGTGTGTGTGCACATGTGTGTATGTTATGTGTGTGGGAGTGTGTGTGTGTTTGTGCATGTGTGTATGTTATGTGTGTGGGAGTGTGTGTGTGTTTGTGTGTGGGAGTGTGTGTGTGTGTGTTTGTGTGTGGGAGTGTGTGCGTGTGTGTGTGCATGTGTATGTAGTGTGTGTGGGAGTGTGTGCGTGTGTGTGTGCATGTGTATGTAGTGTGTGTGGGAGTGTGTGTGTGTATGTTATGTGTGTGGGAGTGTGTGTGTGTTTGTTATGTGTGTGGGAGTGTGTGTGTATGTTATGTGTGTGGGAGTGTGTGTGTATGTTATGTGTGTGGGAGTGTGTGTGTGTGTGTATGTTATGTGTGTGGGAGTGTGTGTATGTTATGTGTGTGGGAGTGTGTGTGTGTGTATGTTATGTGTGTGGGAGTGTGTGTATGTTATGTGTGTGGGAGTGTGTGTGTGTGTATGTTATGTGTGTGGGAGTGTGTGTGTATGTTATGTGTGTGGGAGTGTGTGTGTATGTTATGTGTGTGGGAGTGTGTGTGTATGTTATGTGTGTGGGAGTGTGTGTGTATGTTATGTGTGTGGGAGTGTGTGTGTGTATGTTATGTGTGTGGGAGTGTGTGTGTGTGTGTGTATGTTATGTGTGTGGGAGTGTGTGTGCATGTGTGTATGTTATGTGTGTGGGAGTGTGTGTGCATGTGTGTATGTTATGTGTGTGGGAGTGTGTGTGTGTGTGTATGTTGTGTGTGTGGGAGTGTGTGTGTGTTTGTGTGTATGTTATGTGTGTGGGAGTGTGTGTGTGTGTGTGTATGTTATGTGTGTGGGAGTGTGTGTGCATGTGTGTATGTTATGTGTGTGGGAGTGTGTGTGCATGTGTGTATGTTATGTGTGTGGGAGTGTGCGTGTGTGCATGTGTGTATGTTATGTGTGTGGGAGTGTGTGTGTGTTTGTGTGTGTGCATGTGTGTATGTTATGTGTGTGGGAGTGTGTGTATGTTATGTGTGTGGGAGTGTGTGTATGTTATGTGTGTGGGAGTGTGTGTATGTTATGTGTGTGGGAGTGTGTATGTTATGTGTGTGGGAGTGTGTGTATGTTATGTGTGTGGGAGTGTGTGTATGTTATGTGTGTGGGAGTGTGTGTATGTTATGTGTGTGGGAGTGTGTGTGTGTATGTTATGTGTGTGGGTGTGTGTGTTTGTGTGCGCGCTCACAGCATGTGTCTCCTGTGCAGGGCAGTGGCGTTGTGATCTAACACCACCTGACAGGCATGTTTCGGGGCACTCTCTGGGGTCCTGGCCCTTGTGCGCGGCTGCAGCACACCGCTCTGCATTACGGCAGAACTCTTCTCCGTCCCGCTGAGCTCCCAATTAACACACACACCACTAAATCAGGCCCGGCCACCATAATCTGCCTGGACCCTTTATTATTCATCCAGAGACGAGCTCACAAGCTGCGGCTGCAGTCCGATCCGTTTGGCCTTTTACATATAATATGAGGCTTTACAAAGTGTCTGCGTTTTTATTTATTCATCTCCAGGCCTTCCGCGCACCGCCGCTAACCCCAAACGACAGCTGGGCATCTGACAGGGCCGCCTCGTTCCCCTCAGATACGCGTCTCCCTCCTCTCCTGAAATCCCGGGTCTGGATGCGTAAACGGGTTGGGGGGGGATCATGGCGGTCCCCAGTCTCAGGCTGGGAAAGTGGGAAGGTTTGAAAGAGGGGAAAAGTCCGGAGGGTCGGAGGGTCCACGGCGTGTGGGTCATCGATTTGCCCGAGACCCCCCCCCTTGTACCCAGACTTAAAGAGGAAGGATGGCAGTTATGCTGAGAGAAAACATACAGCCTGGTGCGGAAACAACATATACAGAAAGAATTACCAAACAAATCAAGATTAAGCTGTGAGTCTACTAATTTTTTAGTGGTGCAGACAATTCCTTGTAAACAACTGAAAAAACAGGGTGACTCAGGTTATACCCAGGTTTTAACATCAGTCTACGTCAGTTAACACTGTAGCAGTGTTCCAGGAAGCTGACATGACTGATTTGCATATCGACCAATGGGGGAACACTCAGGTGCTGTCTTTGCTTGAATTTTTGAGTGCTTTTACAAACAATCATAAGCTTTTCACCTGCAAAAGTCAAAACTCACTTGCATTGGTAAAGATCTTTCCCCATCTGTCCTGTAAGCAAAATATGCACTCAAACTACTGTATGATACTAGGATGAATTTACTATATTTACATTACAGCATGTTATTTTGTCTGTCCGGACAGTGAACAGGACACGGAATAATTGAATACCTGAAACTTTTTTTTCAGAGGCTATCTCTTAAGCTGTGATGCTTACATCTGTGTATCTGGATGGGTGGTGTGGGTGTTTCTGTGTATCTGGGTGGGTGGTGTTTCTGCCATGGTGAAAGTGTGGGTGTAGATGTCCCCCCCATCTTCTGGAGACTAAGAGGGGGGGGGATTTTCTGGGTGGTCCTCGGTTTTTTTGGATTCTGATGACACCCAGCATATGATATTGAGAGAGCGTGACGGCTCCCACGAAAGCTCAGAGACAGCTGTCAATCCCAGTCTTCGTAAAACTGCCCCGCCCATGGGGCGCACAGACAGGGAGACGGACACCAGAGGGGGGTGGAGGTGGACAAACGGACAGGCAGACCGTGCTCGGGGCTAGAAAAGAGAAAGATACGGGATTGGACAGGAGAGTGCCGTGGGGAAAAAAGACAGACAGACAGACAGACATAGAGACAGACAGCTGTCCGCGATCACAACCAGGCCATCGCTCTCAGAACAGAAAAAAAAGCAAAAACCCCGAAGTGAGAAAGGAGGAGGAAGGCGAGAAATCTCACAGGAAACATGATTCTGATCGAGGCACTAACAGACATGAGAAGCGGTGCCGATCATAGCGCTGTGACAGTGACGTCCCATTAGCCCTGTATCACCAGGGGCCACTCGAACTGAGGAACACAGAACCCTGAGGAGATTTATACATCTCTCCAAACATGGGCAGAGAGAGGCTGAAGTGGAGGAAACAACCCTGAAAAACGAGGAAAGAAAGCAAAGGGATGAGAGTCAGGGGCAGAGAGAAGGGTACACAGTGGGAATTTTCTCAAAAAGAGAGGTCAGTGGGAGGGCCTTGCTGTATGTCAATCACCATTGAATATGAGCCAAGTTGGGCTTAACATTTGGGAGCCTGACCTCTGACTCTTTTATTATTTTTTTGGTATAAACTGGAAGCACCTCTGAGAATATGTTTCCTGCCTCCCACCAAACGGCCCCTGGTGAGTGTGTTGGTAAGCATGGAAGAATACGACGATAGACTCCCTCCCCTCTAGGCAGAAAAACATAGACTCTAACTGATAAGTGCCATGAGGCAGCGCGGAGGTCCATTCCACCTAGCCTCAGAGCACAGCATGATAATGTGAGGTGACACGGCTGACATTACCCACAACACTACATTACCCATCCTGCTATCTGTCCACAACACTACATTACCCATCCTGCTCACAGTCCCCAACACTACATTACCCATCCTGCTCTCTGTCCACAACACTACATTACCCATCCTGCTCTCAGTCCCCAACACTACATTACCCATCCTGCTCTCTGTCCCCAACACTACATTACCCATCCTGCTCTCTGTCCCCAACACTACATTACCCATCCTGCTCTCAATCCCCAACACTACATTACCCATCCAGCTCTCAAACCCCCAACACTACATTACCCATCCTGCTCTCATTCCCAAACACTCAGTCCCCAACACTACATTACCCATCCTGCTCTCTGTCCCCAACACTACATTACCCATCCTGCTCTCTGTCCCCAACACTACATGACCCATCCTGCTCTCTGTCCCCAACACTACATTACCCATCCTGCTCTCTGTCCACAACACTACATTACCCATCCTGCTCTCAATCCCCAACACTGCATTACCCATCCAGCTCTCAAACCCCCAACACTACATTACCCATCCTGCTCTCATTCCCAAACACTACATTACCCATCCTGCTCTCTGTCCCCAACACTACATTACCCATCCTGCTCTCAATCCCCAACACCACATTACCCATCCTGCTCTCAGTCCCCAACACCACATTACCCATCCTGCTCTCAGTCCCCAACACCACATTACCCATCCTGCTCTCAGTCCCCAACACCACATTACCCATCCTGCTCTCAGTCCCCAACACCACATTACCCATCCTGCTCTCAGTCCCCAACACCACATTACCCATCCTGCTCTCAGTCCCCAACACTACATTACCCATCCTGCTCTCAGTCCCCAACACCACATTACCCATCCTGCTCTCAGTCCCCAACACCACATTACCCATCCTGCTCTCAGTCCCCAACACCACATTACCCATCCTGCTCTCAGTCCCCAACACCACATTACCCATCCTGCTCTCAGTCCCCAACACCACATTACCCATCCTGCTCTCAGTCCCCAACACCACATTACCCATCCTGCTCTCAGTCCCCAACACCACATTACCCATCCTGCTCTCAGTCCCCAACACTACATTACCCATCCTGCTCTCAGTCCCCAACACTACATTACCCATCCTGCTCTCTGTCCCCAACACTACATTACCCATCCTGCTCTCTGTCCCCAACACTACATTACCCATCCTGCTCTCTGTCCACAACACTACATTACCCATCCTGCTCTCAATCCCCAACACTACATTACCCATCCAGCTCTCAAACCCCCAACACTACATTACCCATCCTGCGCTCATTCCCAAACACTACATTACCCATCCTGCTCTCTGTCCCCAACACTACATTACCCATCCTGCTCTCAGTCCCCAACACCACATTACCCATCCTGCTCTCAGTCCCCAACACCACATTACCCATCCTGCTCTCAGTCCCCAACACTACATTACCCATCCTGCTCTCATTCCCAAACACTACATTACCCATCCTGCTCTCTGTCCCCAACACTACATTACCCATCCTGCTCTCAATCCCCAACACCACATTACCCATCCTGCTCTCAGTCCCCAACACCACATTACCCATCCTGCTCTCAGTCCCCAACACCACATTACCCATCCTGCTCTCAATCCCAACACCACATTACCCATCCTGCTCTCAGTCCCCAACACCACATTACCCATCCTGCTCTCAGTCCCCAACACTACAAGCTCGGGGAGAGAGTGAGATTCCTCAGATTCCCCCTTCAGGGTTTGACTCCTGTCCCTATTTAATTGCAGGTGCTGCTGGTTTTGGCTTGAATGCTGCCTGAGGCCAAAAGTCTAAGTTTTAAGTTGCTTTATAACCTTCAACACGCCATTGACTTTGTGTATACTTGGTACTGAACATCAAAGTTAAACACACAACCTCATTTCCCAATTCTTACTCATACACGTTACACTGTTAGTGATTACCAAGCTGGAAAAAGCAAATGGAAATAACTGCTGTAAATTAAACAATATGAAAAAATTCACAATAAAGCACCAGTGTGGGCGCAACACAGTGGGTGTCGGTTGAGGGGAGTGTCCCCCCACAGTGCAAAGTGTGTCAGGATCAGAAGAGAGAAAGGCAGTGTATGAAACTGAAATCCCTGCATTGTCACTTCAGGTCTGTGATTATGGGGAGCGGCGCGGGATGTTATGCAGATGTGAGGGAATGAGGAGGAAGGCCGGCGGGTCTCCAGAGAGAGCCTCTGAGGCTCTGATGTGTTCCTTCATGGATAAACCCCGCTGTGTGTTTGTGCCCGAGCGTTCACTTCCCCCCGGTCCTGCCTCTTCCCCAAAATACTTATTAGTAATCAACACCATTGGCACATTATGCTAATACGAAGCGGGAAAAGCTAGAGGGAGCAGCAATGTGTGTGTGTGTGTGTGTGTGTGTGTGTGCGTGCGCACACAAGAGTGTGTGTGTGTGTTTGTGTGAGTTTATTATTATTTATTATTATTATTTTTACAGGGCACAGAGGAGGCACCTATGTAATGAGGGGATTTGATCCTGGGGGACAGGAACAACGCAACATGCTTCAAGTCTCAAGTGTTGAACTACGTTATATTCAGATTAAACCACGTTGTTCGATTAAGCGGTTGCTGTTTGCATGTGCATTGAGTGCATTCGATGGAATTCTCAAACAGCAGGACACTTAATCACATCTCACTTTAAACTATGGCAATTCTACAGCCTGCCTTCTCCCTGTAGATTGCATCTTGGTGACTAGCTGTGCAGCGTAATGATATAATGAAAAGTCACCTTGTAAATATTGAAATACAACGAAAGCTTCAAAAACCTGCCTTTATTCCTATGAGCCAAAATCAGCACTCTGCATATAGAAATCAACAAAGCAGCACGTTAAATGCATAACTCTCGCCTAAGGCAAAGATACACAGTTTTACATTTTAAACATTTAGCAGACGCACTTCTCCAGAGTGACTTTCGCAGCTTACATTCTTTTTACATACAGTTCATTTAAATAGCTGGATATTTTTACTGAAAGAATTGAGGTTAAGTACTTTGCCAAGGGTACAATGGCAGTGCCCCACGTAGGAATCTAATCTTCAGCTTTGGAGTCGCAAGCGCAGTTCCCAAACCATGATGCTACAATGCCAAACACACAGAAACTCTCTCTGTCTCCACACACACGCAGACACACACACACATACCATACACACACGCAGATGCACACACAGACACACAAGCATGCATGCACACGCGCACACATACCACACACACGCAGATGCACACACACACACACACCCACCCACATACCACACACACAGACACACACCCACCCACCCACATACCACACACACGCAGATGCACACACAGACACAGGCACACACATACACAAATCATGATGCTCAGAAATCTCAGTTACTTTCAGTGATAAATTACAATCTAAATTAAATTAGACTTGCTAACAATACCTGAGATTTATGTTGTATAGAAAATACAGCTCTGCCCTAATTTCAGCAATTGTCACATCCACACAGCTCCAAAAACTCTTTTTTTCAAGATTTTGTTTTTGTATTTGAAACACGTGTTTTGACTTCTCACAAATTACCTGCTGGTTTCAAATTGAATAAACACAAAATTAAATTATTGAATAAAACTTAGCTGTGCATTTTTTTCAATTGTATTTCTTTGCCATTTTACATCTGATCATTGTGCTGATGATAGTGTGACAGTCACTTGCAGGGGGGGAGTCAACACATTGTCAGTGTCCATAAGGTTGACTGACCTCTATCCCCAAAACTGACCTCTATCCTGTCAAATTCCAAAATACTCACTGGCTGCATGCCAACCCTCCCCCCTGAAATAACTGTGCTTCTCCATGTACCTGCTGAGCTGAGAGTGTTCACTGCGTTTCACACCTCGCACCAGTCCCCTAAAAACTGTCAGGACACTGCCCTCATCCCTCGGGTCAGAGTCCTGGCAGGACCCCAAGCCTGCCACTCCACATTTTCCTAAACATTTGCCTGCTATGTGTGTGTGTGTGTGTGCGTGTGTGTGCAACCACTGCTATGTGTGTGTGTGTGTGCAACCACTGCTATGTATGTGTGTCTGTGCACAGCCAGTGCTATGTGTGTGTGTGTGTGCATGTGCAACCACTGCTATGTGTGTGTCTGTGTGCAACCACTGCTATGTATGTGTGTTATGAATGTGCCTCCTGTATGTTTCTAGTTGTGTTTGCACGTGCGTGTCTGTGCATGTACGTGTGTGTGTATGCATGTATGGGGTCAGAGGTCACACGTTCAAAGCCGTGAGTGGAGCAGGGTCAGCCTGAATCGGTTGGAGTTTCAATCCCCAACACGACATTACACCCCCCCCCCCCCCCCCAGAGCTGTGATGATTGAGATCTGCTCCTCATTGATGTTCTCTGTCCCCATGACAACATGGTGAAGTGCATTGTGGTGTCAGAGTTCTCACGTATAGCTGCAGATGACAACACCCCTCACGGTCATTCTTTAAAAGTGTCAGAAAATTTACGTGCACGCTCCCTGCCCCTGCCCCCTACGTCCTCACATAACACACACACACAAACACACGCACACATACACCATTCTCAGGGTTTCCTTCATTCCCGACAGCGTGAAGGCGCTGATGAACACGCTTCGCTCGACACGCTCCTTTGACGTGTGCGATGGCGTGACACATCACAACATGCAGAGAACGAGCCATGAGCTTTATTTGTGTTACATGCGCGTGGGGAGGGATGATGTGGAAAAAGACAACAGAGACACTAATGTGTCTGCACATCAACTACTCACAAGAAGTCAAGTGAAATCAGGCTCCACAGTATCGAAAGCATCTTATAGTCGGACTGCTGATCCAGAATCAGTTTGGCTGTTTATCTTATAGTGGCTAAGGTTAGGATATGGACCTCTCTGACTCAACAGGGGTCAGCAAAGTGTCTGTACATGGACACCAGAGTCCATGGCATAGCTTTTGATGTCCATGGGTACTCATTCAAAAACAAAAAAACCTGGTTTAAACCAATTTATTGCTTCCCATTTGAATAGACAGGCTTCCTCTGTGTGCTAATACGGTCATCTCACGGGTCTCACCATTTGAGAGAGCGGTTGTGTTGGCGTGCACCGCGGCCTCCTCGCATGTACACTGTGAGGTGAGACGGTGAGGTCCGGCCAGTGAGACTCCCCTCCATTTCTCCCTGCCCTTGTTCAAGTCCATTAGCAGTCCTGAGATCTTGTCCTCGTGCAGGAGTCAACAAGCAGGCATAGACGTGGTTACAGTGGGGGACTGCTTTTACACAGTACTGGCTCTTGTGTGATCTCTCCGGTGGTGATCAGGGAGGCAAACCTAATGCCTAGGCCATTATGGTGAGGACAAGGGGGCTTCATTAGAGTGACACCCCCTCAACACACCAGCGCCCACAGCACCATTGAGGTAGCGAGCCCCCGACCAAAACGCCTCCCTCACATGCCTCTCTCGCGCGAGGCAGAAGGCCCCGCATGGGCAACGGCTGAGGTGTGTGTAAATATATCCCCTTCGCTACGCTTGACCAAGCGGGCGAATGGCGCGTATTCGCGCAACCCTGATGATGATGAGACAGAGCTGGCACCCTCAAAGCTGTGGAGAGGCGGCAGGGGAGAGGCGCTCGGGCATGGCGGGGTCTGGCGGTAATCAGGGCCCTGTAATGATGGCGGTAATAGTGTATGTTTGTCCCCAGATGTCACATTGTTTTCGGATCAGCGCAAGTACGTTTCGTCTCGGCGGGAAAAAGCTCCGGGACTCACTTTAGGACGGATGAACATCGGATTGTCTGAAAGGAGGGTAAGAGGGAAAAATAAAACAGAGGGAGAGAGACAGAGTGTGAGAGTGAGAGAGAGCGAGAGTGTGTGTGAGAGACACAGTTCAGAGGGAAATGGCTCTGCGCATACCCCTTTTCAGGCCTGCTCCCAGGCTTCAAATGGAGTAAAAGAATGTGCCTTCCCTCCACTTGTGAAACATACTTTCCTCCATACTTTCCTAACTGTATTACCCTGTGTACTGTTCGATGTGCGTATGTTTGTCTCTCCCATTCATACCGCTTCAGGTAAACCAGCGAGCACAGGGATGGATGCTTCGGCTTCGGGATGAGATGAGGGCAGAGCCTCAGACACACCCTGCACATGCTCACTGTAGCCAACACCGTATTGCACTCGCCCACTGGAGTTTCACATCGCCCACTTCGCCGTTCACTCTGTCTCTTACACACGCGGTCACATCTGGGCCCATGCCTCGATGAGCCTGTCGCTTTGGCGTCCGGGGGAAAGCAGCCGTTTTTACGCAGGAAGACTCCGTCTGTCTCACGCCTCCTGATGCGGAAAGACGTGGCCTGAGCTCCACGGGGGAAAAAGGCTCGCTGCCTCTCTCCTCCGATGTCTCCCCTGGCCTCTCCTTCGCTTTTCACTTCCTCCCTCTCTGCTCACACATCGCAGACCGCGCTGACCTGCTGTTGCCGAGGTGATGCTCACAGGCGCCTTTCTGCGTTCCCCCAGGGCAGGCGCTCATTCAGTCACATGAAACAAGGAGCCAGAGCCTGAGGTAGATGTGATGGGGGTAAGAGCTTGTTTTTGGACACCTGTAGACTCAGGCAGGCACTCCTGTACCCAGGGCCAACACAAAACCTCTGGAGGTGACAAGGAACCGCTAGATAGCCGAGGTCTCGCCTGGACAGGAATTCTGCCAACACATTCTTTAGTTCACTCAGAGGCTAGCATGGCATGTACCTGTGTTTCAGCAAATTTCACGCCGCAGTAGACAGCCGTGATAGCCCCCGGTTTCTGTTGTCAGACTGTTTATAAGAATCGACAAGGCAAACAGGGAAAGATTTTCAACTGGGGAGCGGAAGAAAAAAATAAATAAAAAATCTTTAAGTAAAGAAGTGAAAATAATAACTAAATAATAAATAGCGGCCATAAATTATAGATCACTTACACAAATGCATTCATGCAGTGGAAGACCTCTGAGTTCATTCAGCAAAAAGAGAAATAAGAAAGTAAAGTGTTCTCTCAGTGGCATACCTTGCACTTTCTTTTTCATTATTCAGCGACCTGGAGATATTTCTTTCCCCCCGCATCCTTCTTTTAGAACACAGGGGCCATTGAAAAGCCTGGGCCCCTCCCATCTGTGACTGACCTCCACCAATAATCTGACGCGTGGTATCATCCCCCCCTGCCTGCCCGCACACGCTCAGTCATAGAGCTGAGGGGCAAGAGCCTATGAATTCTTTAGCAGCACGACTGGAAACAACAGTAAACACAAGCCGTGGTTTTATCAGAGATGCTGAGGATGTACCCGGTCTACGGGCCTCTAGACGGATCTTTCGCTGGGGTGTGAGCCACAAGTGCTCCTCAACCAACCAAATACTGTATTTCAAGGGACCCTTGAAAACCTCCCAATCTGTCTTACTCCCCTACCATTAAAAAGAAAATATCAGGCAAGAAATGTAACTTTAAAAAATGCATTTCCAGATGAAACGTGTTCCCTTCAGCATGAACACACATTTTTTTAATGGCCAATTAAAAGGAATGTTTTCTTGAATAAATTATAAATCTGGGAAGCCGTATAAATGTTATGCTGAGCATGCTCTGATCTTGAACACTGGTAGGACGGACAAAGTGCACACCGTGCCAAAAAAAATACTGGTGAAAGACATTCCGGTGCATTCTTGGAAATATTAAGAGAATTGACTGCTTTGACCAAAGGAGCCATGGGGACCCTGGTATTAAGAGCCCCTGCCCAGTTAGTGTTGCAATCCGGATGCCTTTCGTGGGTGAAAGAGGAGTGCAAACACATTAAACCAGCACACACTTCCTGGCACACGCTCCAGCTATTAGGGCCAGTGAGACATTCATCATTCAAGAGAGTACAGCACTTTCCCCTAAAAAAAAAAAAAATTAAGATTTGTCCTCGTCTGGCTCCACTTGAGGTCAGGCATGCCGGAGAATATTTTGGATCATTGTATTATGGGTGAGTGTGTGTGTATGTGTGAACATGTGTGGTCATGCACGTACGTATGTGTGCGTGCAATTGTGTGTGTGTGGTTGTATGTGTGCATGTGTGTGCGTGCAATTGTATGTGTGTGCCTGTGTGTATGTTTGTATGGGTGTGTATGGGTATTTGTATGGCAGCTCCCCTGTCTGCTGTGTTAGTGGCATTTGTCCTGTTTGTGTGAGCTGCTGCCTACCCCCCCACTGTTCTACTGTCTTCCCTTCGGGTGGTTTACTGACAGGAAGTGACTGGTGAGGCCGGGTGCGCAGGCAGTGATGTGCCTAGCAGGCAGGATATGTTCAGTGTCACCTGTCAGTTGGGCACCTCTACATGGGGGGTGATGCCCGGTACAGGCAAGGGGTGCTTAGCAGCTATCTCCTAGGAGATAGAGAATAGAGAGTGACACAGTGCACGTCCCCTCCATCGCACCTTCCATTCTATGACACCCTGCATGAGACCAAACAACCCACTGGGTGGCCTCCTGGCCTGCCTGGCAACACCCCACCTTGGTGACCTTTTCCAAAGCCGACACGCAGAGGGAGCCAATCAACTAACCCGAGCACCCCAGGGTAAACAAATGTGCCCACCCCCCCCCCAACAACAAAAACAATAATAAAAAAAATACTGCACAAGTTGAGATATTAGAAAGTCCAAGCTCTAGTCCCTTTAAAAACATATTCATCAAAGCAATATTTGCTCACAACTTACAAACAGGTCACAAAAACACAATGGTGAGGTGTTCTCCTTCCATACCTCATGACCGTGGCTTCCTCTGGTCTCAGTGCTGGGTTTTCTGGGGTTATAGTGCCACCCCTTGGATTTCAGAGGAAGTGCTGGTGCCTCTGATTGCTTGGTTTCGTTCCAACCAATCACTTGATCAATTATGAATTTGAAAACACATTTAAAAATGTTTTTGTCCTGTTACTAATTTAAAAACCTATTTAGCGCGTGCCTTTGAACTCTTTATTAATTCCCAACTTAATTTAGTTTTATAAAAGCAAAAACGTGTAACCCTCTTAGTCGCCAAGACCTAACCCTTCATGATTCCATAATGCACTACAAAATTATATTAGTAATAGCTTCATCCTGCTTACATGTTCACTTTTCCCATCAGCAATAAGATTCCTTAACAAATAGACCACACCATCAGTTACTTGTGGCACACAACAACTTTGCACATTTCTACAATACATACTTTTCCTGCTGCCCCTACATGGTACATGTCACTGTACGTGTCATTTTCTCGTATCCGGTTACTTATCTGTGGTTTGTAAATATGTTGTGTAGTGTGTTAATGTTCTGCTGTGATGACTTGCACTCACCGTCAGTATATTAAATAATCAATTTAAAAGATGCAACCTCTTTCTAAAGGCATGAAGAGAAAAAATACAATAAATTGAAGTGATTGTTGTCAGAGAACTGATATGAATTACTAAAAACCCTTAAGGTGGATTTCTACAGAATGTATGACACGTGACATGTGGCTGACAGATGGTCCAGCCACCACTTCACATGGAAAACAATGCCGAAGAACAATTAGCAGCTGGATGCGCTCCAAATGTTATCATTAAAACAGACATACACGGGGAGACCCCTCCGTTTGATAACGTCTATTCGAGGGCATCTCTCCAATTAAGCACAACACATTTCTCTGTCGTATTTACCGTTTTTTTCGCTACATAATTGAATACAAATGTAATCATCCATGCACAATTACGGACGACCATAAATAACTATGCGACTCAAATTTGCCTCTTCGGTGACTTACTGCAAGTAGCCTACTAATTTCCACTGTAATGACCGCTATATTCCCCTACCGATACATTTGAAGCGTGCAGTGAGTGAAGCAAGCGGCAATTACATGAAACAGGGACTGCATATTGCTGTGTTACTCGGGGGTGCGTGTACAACATGGAACACAATTTTTTTTTTAAAGAACGGAATAATACAGCAAATGAAATAACATATGTATGAATTTAGTGTAAAACACTAAAAATACGGTCTATTCTTTTAAATAATTAAGATATTAAAAGGATATCCAAGTAAGACACACATTGTGCAACCCTGTTAAAATCGTATGCTCTCGCCCTACGGTCTCTGACCTGACACGTGGTACAGATGCCCTTCTAGCTCACACTGTTCAGTTAAACATGGCTGCGCTCTTGAGATCGGCCCGGCTTCTCAAGTCATCACCTGTGTCTCTGCTCCAGATTGCCGGGGCGAACAAACATGGGTCAACGCTTAGCCGGCGATATAGCGGAGCACTCGCCGGCCGAGGAGTCGGAGTCCATCCGACGCAAGGCCCGTTTTCGCTCGGTGTCAGCAGGTAGTCTGGTGTGAGAACAGTGGGCTGCCATGCTGGATTGTGAAACATCGGTTGTCATTGGGGGACAGCGATAAGGCTCTGCTTTTGACCTTAGCAATTGCGAAGACTGTTTTAACTGCAGCGTAATAACCATTTCATTGAAAACAATAAAGCTAAGCATTTTCGTGAGGCCTCACTTTGTATAAACGTAGCTAGCAGACTGGAGGCATGTCAGCTAGAAAAATGGCCTCTTTATTATACCAGGCAAAATTCACTGCAAGCTTGTGTGTGAATGATAATGGAACGTTAGTAACTTTGTTATGTAGTGTGTCTTGTAGCTTTAACGTTACCATTGTACATGGCCAATTGTTTTGCCAAAATACATTTTAATGGCTCACCTGAAGTGGCAACGTTAATAACTAGCCTGCCAGCTTATTAGCTAACGTTAGCTACCCAGGGTCTGTAGTAAGTAGTTAGTGCCCAACAGTTCAGACCCTGAACACAGGTTTGTGTTAAAGTATACGGGAGATCATTGTTTCTTAGCTACCACACACAATGTCACGGTTTGACATTTGGGGTCATCGGCAAAAGATTGGGCTGATGAGAGAAGGTCATAAGGCGCAATCGCTTGCATGTACTCTCTTCTTACAGCGAAAAACATGTTTATAAATAATTTTCATGTTCTCAGTTCGTACGCTAACACCCAGAATGCAGTTGCTAACATTGCAAATGCAAGTATTGCAACTGCTGAACGATTATTGATTTATTTAGTCGGTGCAAAAGCCACTACAGTACAGTGACTCAGCACGTGTCTGCACTGTGCACAATTAATTTCATCCATAGTCAAAAAGCACAAACTGAAGCATGATGGTGTTTATTATTATTATTATTTTACAGTTGTGTAAGTGAAGTCCTCATCATTGCCCCCTCCCACAGGTTCACATGGCCCTTGGCTGGGGTGTGTCATTTTGGGGTAGCCCCTAAGCAGCAGGGAGAGTCCAGGGATGAGGGTGGCTCTGCAGTTCGGAACAGGCAGGTCCAGCAGTTTGACTGGGCTCTTACCAGGCTGGACAGCTCTGTGAGACGGACAGGACGCGTCACCAAGACCCTTCTGATGACCATCTTTCATGATAGCTGTCGCACAGGTACACACACGTACACGTATGCTCACACACACACACACACACACACACACACAGACACAAACATGACCATATTACCATCTCGCATGCAAACCCAAACAATGATACTTGCTGCAATCCCCTGACTTTCTCTTTGCAGACTACCCCAGTTTACTCATCTCTCCATCTCTCTCTCTCGCTCTCTCTCCCTCTCCCTCTCCCTCTCTCCCTCTCTTTACAGGCTACCCCAGTGGGAACCAAGCCCTGCTGCTCCTGCGCAGCTGTGGATCTCTTCTGGCTGAGCTTCCCCTGTCCGAGCGCACTGATATAGCGCACCGCATCTGGGACAAACTGCAGGAGCTCGGTACACACCAGGAGGAAGGGGATGGGTCGGGGGGCGTGTGGCACTGAGGCACTGAAAAGTGATGAATTTCAACCGTAGTGTGAAAGCAGAAGTAACTCGGTTCAGATGAGATGCTATAAACATCATATATTGGATCTCCAGGGTGGTAAATGCACACCAGTAAATTAACTTGTACGTTGTACAGCGGTGCGCCTTGCTGCCAACCGTACAAGATAAGAGGGACTCCCTTTCTCTCGTTTATGCGCTAACGCTGTCGCTGACTGCATTCAGCAGGGGGTCTGCAGCATAGAAACTTAACATTGTTTTGCGTGCGTTTGAGGCGAATTTTGCTGGTCGCGCCGAGTTGTTTGAGCTCTGTACGCGACTGTTGTCTTGACCCGTGTTTTGCGTTGTGTGCCCAGGCGTGTCTTACGACGTCAGCCACTACAACGCCTTGCTCAAGGTGTACCTGCAGAACGAGTTCAAATTCTCCCCGACCGATTTCCTGGCCAAGATGGAGGCTGCCAATGTACAGCCCAACAGGGTGAGCGCACCAATCACACACTCTTATCTGCTTCTATCACACCAGCTGTCCCGACTGACCGTGCTGCAATGATAGAGGCCTGTTCTGTCTCATTCTGATTGGTCAGTGCAGAACTGAAGGGCTGCTTTAACCTCTTTGTTCACTTGAGGGAAACTGTCCTCTGTTGTACATAAATCGGTTCATTCAGCATTTCAGAATTTTTGCCTTTCATTTAATGGTGCGTGCACTTCCCATTGAAGCAAATGTATTTGGCTGTTCACACAGACGTGCATCACTGATGCTTGTGTTTTAAAAAATTGGGTCTCTTGTCTTCTCTGTTTAGGTGACGTATCAGAGGCTGATTGCCACATACTGCCAGGAAGGGGACATTGAAGGTGCCAGGTGAGGTGGCTTGAGCCAAGTTGAAAGCACAAGAGTTTTAAAGTTTTAGTTCTTCAGTGTATAACTGCTACACCTACTCAACTACTACTCAATTTGCAGTGTAGCCTTAAACTCACTTTGCGGACATTCTGAACTGCAAAACTCACACTGCGGACATACAAATGAACAAAACCGCCAACGCATTCACACACTGTAGCCATGTTGGGGTGTAGTGGCTCACCAAAAGGGCTCCTGTCTCCCTGCAGCAAGATCCTCGGATTCATGAAGACCAAAGATCTGCCAATCACAGAGGCCGTCTTCAACTCCTTGATCACTGGCCACGCCCGTGCTGGGTGAGTGACCGCGCTCTGTGGGGGGAACGGGAGCAGCTGTGCTGATGGGTGCGACTGCACTGCAGCTCAGTGACTGCGCAGACGGGCTGACCACTCGTGTGTGTTTGTGTGTGTGTGTGTCTGCACGCAGGGACATGCAGAGTGCGGAGAACATCCTGTCTGTGATGAGAGGGGCCGGGGTCGATCCGGGACCCGACAGCTACCTGGCCCTGCTCAACGCGTTCGCCGAGAAGGGGGACATGGACCAGATCAGACAGGTGAGCCCAACAGGGAGCACACCTGGGTTTAATGTGTTTTTGAAAACGCTATATTTGACCCATTAGATGCTGGATTAAACTTGGAAAAACACTCCTGCAGACCCCACAATTAAAGATGTTTTAAACCAAGGCACATTATTATAACCAAAGAATTGTATAAAAGAAGAATTTTGTGGAAAATATTGAGTTTTTACATTTTTTATCGTCAGTCAGTCATGTGTAGGATTTCTGCTCTTGTCTGATGAGGGCACTGCACAGAGAGTGGGTGGGTTTTTATAGCGCCCCTCCCCCTGTTTTTGGGCAGCTCCTGGAGGCCATACAGAAGGCAGATGTCAGCCTGATGGACAGGGACTTCATGCAGGTGCTGTTCACCCTGGCCAAGGCGGGGCATCCCCAGCACATCCCTGAGATCCTGGCGCAGATGAGGCACGAGCGCGGATACGTGCCAGGTACGCATGGGCACCGGGGCCTGAGGGAAGTTTTAGGGACCCCCCAGCCCCTGGGTGCAAGCAGGAATGGGGGTGTAGGGGAGAGGTTGCAGTGGATCAGCGATGGCAGGCTGGGGGGAGCAAGAGGCTCTGTGTGTTTAGGGGTCACAGGAAGCGAAATCAAGATGTGCACCATCGCTGCCCTTCTGTGCTTTGAAGAAAAGGCCAGCGTTGTAGATATGCTGTCCTTGCTTTCTGTCTCTCTGTAGATGCCATGAACCTGTGCTTGAGCCTGATCACGCAGGGTCTGGAGGACACGGCTTTCACCTTCCTGAAAACCTTCCCCACCATGCAGGCTGAGAACAAGGAGTCCCCCGGCTTGGGAAACTTCTTTCTGCGCCACTGCGTCGACACGGACAAGGTAATCACACCAGCCATTCGCATGCTCGCACAGGCAACCAGTCTCACACTACCAGCAAGGCTAATACTATGAGCTAGTTTTAGCAACCAGCCTTACTGTATATTGGTACCGAAAGCATTTTTTAAGTGCGTATGGGTGCCATTCACATGCATGGTTCTCTTCTGCCTTTCAGCCAATGGAAAAGATTCTGCATTACTGCAAAGAGCTCCAACATGCCAATCTGCACTCCTCTGCCTTACAGTTCACTCTGCAGTGTGCTCTTGAGGCCAAAAAAGCAGGTACAGCCCTGTGTGTGTGTGTGTGTGTGTGTGTGTGTGTGTGTGTGTGTGTGTGTGTGTGTGTGTGACTGCAGTAGTCCTGAACTAGCTTACCATCAATGTTAGAATAAAAAATAAAAAAAGTGGTTTGAAATTAAAAGTCATTAGAAGGCACTTCCTATGAGATAGAACTGTACTGTGCTGTTATGAAATGGCTGAAAAGTCGATTCACCAGATTGGTTAAGTGATATGAGGAGGTGTACTCTGTATATTGTTTGCTCAGTGCTCTATTTGTCCTGTTTCTTGATCTACGTATGATTGTGTTTATATTGTAACCATGGCAGCTGGAGGACAGTAAAATGTGTATGGATGTGCTTGTTACCTGTGGTGTTGCTGCGCCCACCACAGGTATGGCGGTGGAGCTGATGAAGGCGATGAAGGAGGAAGGTCTTCCCATAAGGCCTCATTACTTCTGGCCTCTGCTCGCTCACTACCAAAAGGACAAGGACACACAAGGTGGGTCACGGATCCGGAGCCGGCATCGGGCCCGGTTCGGTTCTGAGCTGGTGATGTAGGCTGGAAGGTCACAGAAGAGCGCTATGATCAGCTCTGCTGAGTTTGGGCTGATTCCATTTCAGTTCAGGAAATTCATTGAAATTCAATCATTTGAAAAATCCTCAAAGAACATTTTCAGGAGAATTTTTCAATAAGTTGGTTGAAATTGGATTCATGTTCTGAATTATTGAAAATTCCATTTCTATTCGGTTAATTCAGGAAATTAATTTTTGAAACAACATGGCCATTTCTTCAAAATAATTTAAAAAAATTATAAGTAAATATTATTTCTGTTATTACTTTTTGAAATGTTTTTTTCCATTTAAATAAGCATTGCTTGCATGTTCTTAAAAATGGCACTAATAAGTCTAACTAATTAATAATAACTCTAGTTTAATTGACATTACTAGTACTGTTGATTTAAATTTTATGTAAATCTGAGGGTAATTCTATGCCTGTGTGTTTGTGCCAATAAGCATATTTGAATTTGGCTTTGGATTTGAATTTGAGGAGGAAAAAGATTCATCATACATGGCAGAGGGGGGTTCTGTCCGTATAATGCGGGCTGTGACCGAGCTTGGCCTTTCTCAGATAAAGCAGCTTTTAAAGGATCTGTCCTTGTGAAATATTGATGGGGGTTGGAGGTCTGATGGGGGCTAAGAGTCGGGATGAGAGGGTATGTGATCTTGCCCCTCTCCCCTCGCCCTTGGGATCTCTGGAACCGATCTCATTGGAGAGGAGAAACCCATCCTTGAAGTAATAGATGCTGCACATGACATGGGAGTGCTTCAATGGTGCGCTTTGTGCCAGACCAGAAAAAAAATCTGTCAATAAAAATTATGGTCACTTTTGGTTGTATGTGCTCAGTATTTGGGTAGAAGGGAACAGGAGAGAGGTGCTAGTATGTGCTCAGTATTTGGGTAGAAGGGAACAGGAGAGAGGTGCTAGTATGTGCTCAGTATTTGGGTAGAAGGGAACAGGAGAGAGGTGCTTGTATGTGCTCAGTATTTGGGTAGAAGGGAACAGGAGAGAGGTGCTTGTATGTGCTCAGTATTTGGGTAGAAGGGAACAGGAGAGAGGTGCTAGTATGTGCTCAGTATTTGGGTAGAAGGGAACAGGAGAGAGGTGCTAGTATGTGCTCAGTATTTGGGTGGAAGGGGACAGGAGAGAGGTGCTAGTATGTGCTCAGTATTTGGGTAGAAGGGAACAGGAGAGAGGTGCTAGTATGTGCTCAGTATTTGGGTAGAAGGGAACAGGAGAGAGGTGCTAGTATGTGCTCAGTATTTGGGTAGAAGGGAACAGGAGAGAGGTGCTTGTATGTGCTCAGTATTTGGGTAGAAGGGAACAGGAGAGAGGTGCTAGTATGTGCTCAGTATTTGGGTAGAAGGGAACAGGAGAGAGGTGCTTGTATGTGCTCAGTATTTGGGTAGAAGGGAACAGGAGAGAGGTGCTTGTATGTGCTCAGTATTTGGGTAGAAGGGAACAGGAGAGAGGTGCTAGTATGTGCTCAGTATTTGGGTAGAAGGGAACAGGAGAGAGGTGCTAGTATGTGCTCAGTATTTGGGTAGAAGGGAACAGGAGAGAGGTGCTTGTATGTGCTCAGTATTTGGGTAGAAGGGAACAGGAGAGAGGTGCTTGTATGTGCTCAGTATTTGGGTAGAAGGGAACAGGAGAGAGGTGCTAGTATGTGCTCAGTATTTGGGTAGAAGGGAACAGGAGAGAGGTGCTAGTATGTGCTCAGTATTTGGGTAGAAGGGGACAGGAGAGAGGTGCTAGTATGTGCTCAGTATTTGGGTAGAAGGGGACAGGAGAGAGGTGCTAGTATGTGCTCAGTATTTGGGTAGAAGGGAACAGGAGAGAGGTGCTAGTATGTGCTCAGTATTTGGGTAGAAGGGAACAGGAGAGAGGTGCTAGTATGTGCTCAGTATTTGGGTAGAAGGGAACAGGAGAGAGGTGCTAGTATGTGCTCAGTATTTGGGTAGAAGGGAACAGGAGAGAGGTGCTAGTATGTGCTCAGTATTTGGGTAGAAGGGAACAGGAGAGAGGTGCTTGTATGTGCTCAGTATTTGGGTAGAAGGGAACAGGAGAGAGGTGCTTGTATGTGCTCAGTATTTGGGTAGAAGGGAACAGGAGAGGTGCTAGTATGTGCTCAGTATTTGGGTAGAAGGGAACAGGAGAGAGGTGCTAGTATGTGCTCAGTATTTGGGTAGAAGGGGACAGGAGAGAGGTGCTAGTATGTGCTCAGTATTTGGGTAGAAGGGAACAGGAGAGAGGTGCTAGTATGTGCTCAGTATTTGGGTAGAAGGGAACAGGAGAGAGGTGCTAGTATGTGCTCAGTATTTGGGTGGAAGGGGACAGGAGAGAGGTGCTAGTATGTGCTCAGTATTTGGGTAGAAGGGAACAGGTGAGAGGTGCTAGTATGTGCTCAGTATTTGGGTAGAAGGGAACAGGAGAGAGGTGCTAGTATGTGCTCAGTATTTGGGTAGAAGGGAACAGGAGAGAGGTGCTTGTATGTGCTCAGTATTTGGGTAGAAGGGAACAGGAGAGAGGTGCTAGTATGTGCTCAGTATTTGGGTAGAAGGGAACAGGAGAGAGGTGCTTGTATGTGCTCAGTATTTGGGTAGAAGGGAACAGGAGAGAGGTGCTTGTATGTGCTCAGTATTTGGGTAGAAGGGAACAGGAGAGAGGTGCTAGTATGTGCTCAGTATTTGGGTAGAAGGGAACAGGAGAGAGGTGCTAGTATGTGCTCAGTATTTGGGTAGAAGGGAACAGGAGAGAGGTGCTTGTATGTGCTCAGTATTTGGGTAGAAGGGAACAGGAGAGAGGTGCTTGTATGTGCTCAGTATTTGGGTAGAAGGGAACAGGAGAGAGGTGCTAGTATGTGCTCAGTATTTGGGTAGAAGGGAACAGGAGAGAGGTGCTAGTATGTGCTCAGTATTTGGGTAGAAGGGAACAGGAGAGAGGTGCTTGTATGTGCTCAGTATTTGGGTAGAAGGGAACAGGAGAGAGGTGCTTGTATGTGCTCAGTATTTGGGTAGAAGGGAACAGGAGAGAGGTGCTAGTATGTGCTCAGTATTTGGGTAGAAGGGAACAGGAGAGAGGTGCTAGTATGTGCTCAGTATTTGGGTGGAAGGGGACAGGAGAGAGGTGCTAGTATGTGCTCAGTATTTGGGTAGAAGGGAACAGGAGAGAGGTGCTAGTATGTGCTCAGTATTTGGGTAGAAGGGAACAGGAGAGAGGTGCTAGTATGTGCTCAGTATTTGGGTAGAAGGGAACAGGAGAGAGGTGCTTGTATGTGCTCAGTATTTGGGTAGAAGGGAACAGGAGAGAGGTGCTAGTATGTGCTCAGTATTTGGGTAGAAGGGAACAGGAGAGAGGTGCTTGTATGTGCTCAGTATTTGGGTAGAAGGGAACAGGAGAGAGGTGCTTGTATGTGCTCAGTATTTGGGTAGAAGGGAACAGGAGAGAGGTGCTTGTATGTGCTCAGTATTTGGGTAGAAGGGAACAGGAGAGAGGTGCTAGTATGTGCTCAGTATTTGGGTAGAAGGGGACAGGAGAGAGGTGCTAGTATGTGCTCAGTATTTGGGTAGAAGGGAACAGGAGAGAGGTGCTAGTATGTGCTCAGTATTTGGGTAGAAGGGAACAGGAGAGAGGTGCTAGTATGTGCTCAGTATTTGGGTGGAAGGGGACAGGAGAGAGGTGCTAGTATGTGCTCAGTATTTGGGTAGAAGGGAACAGGTGAGAGGTGCTAGTATGTGCTCAGTATTTGGGTAGAAGGGAACAGGAGAGAGGTGCTAGTATGTGCTCAGTATTTGGGTAGAAGGGAACAGGAGAGAGGTGCTTGTATGTGCTCAGTATTTGGGTAGAAGGGAACAGGAGAGAGGTGCTAGTATGTGCTCAGTATTTGGGTAGAAGGGAACAGGAGAGAGGTGCTTGTATGTGCTCAGTATTTGGGTAGAAGGGAACAGGAGAGAGGTGCTTGTATGTGCTCAGTATTTGGGTAGAAGGGAACAGGAGAGAGGTGCTAGTATGTGCTCAGTATTTGGGTAGAAGGGAACAGGAGAGAGGTGCTAGTATGTGCTCAGTATTTGGGTAGAAGGGAACAGGAGAGAGGTGCTTGTATGTGCTCAGTATTTGGGTAGAAGGGAACAGGAGAGAGGTGCTTGTATGTGCTCAGTATTTGGGTAGAAGGGAACAGGAGAGAGGTGCTAGTATGTGCTCAGTATTTGGGTAGAAGGGAACAGGAGAGAGGTGCTAGTATGTGCTCAGTATTTGGGTAGAAGGGGACAGGAGAGAGGTGCTAGTATGTGCTCAGTATTTGGGTAGAAGGGGACAGGAGAGAGGTGCTAGTATGTGCTCAGTATTTGGGTAGAAGGGAACAGGAGAGAGGTGCTAGTATGTGCTCAGTATTTGGGTAGAAGGGAACAGGAGAGAGGTGCTAGTATGTGCTCAGTATTTGGGTAGAAGGGAACAGGAGAGAGGTGCTAGTATGTGCTCAGTATTTGGGTAGAAGGGAACAGGAGAGAGGTGCTAGTATGTGCTCAGTATTTGGGTAGAAGGGAACAGGAGAGAGGTGCTTGTATGTGCTCAGTATTTGGGTAGAAGGGAACAGGAGAGAGGTGCTTGTATGTGCTCAGTATTTGGGTAGAAGGGAACAGGAGAGAGGTGCTAGTATGTGCTCAGTATTTGGGTAGAAGGGAACAGGAGAGAGGTGCTAGTATGTGCTCAGTATTTGGGTAGAAGGGGACAGGAGAGAGGTGCTAGTATGTGCTCAGTATTTGGGTAGAAGGGAACAGGAGAGAGGTGCTAGTATGTGCTCAGTATTTGGGTAGAAGGGAACAGGAGAGAGGTGCTTGTATGTGCTCAGTATTTGGGTAGAAAGGGACAGGAGAGGTGCTAGTATGTGCTCAGTATTTGGGTAGAAGGGGACAGGAGAGAGGTGCTTGAATGTGCTCAGTATTTGGGTAGAAGGGGACAGGAGAGAGGTGCTTGAATGTGCTCAGTATTTGGGTAGAAGGGGACAGGAGAGAGGTGCTTGTATGTGCTCAGTATTTGGGTAGAAGGGAACAGGAGAGAGGTGCTAGTATGTGCTCAGTATTTGGGTAGAAGGGAACAGGAGAGAGGTGCTAGTATGTGCTCAGTATTTGGGTAGAAGGGAACAGGAGAGAGGTGCTAGTATGTGCTCAGTATTTGGGTAGAAGGGAACAGGAGAGAGGTGCTAGTATGTGCTCAGTATTTGGGTAGAAGGGAACAGGAGAGAGGTGCTTGTATGTGCTCAGTATTTGGGTAGAAGGGAACAGGAGAGAGGTGCTAGTATGTGCTCAGTATTTGGATAGAAGGGGACAGGAGAGAGGTGCTAGTATGTGCTCAGTATTTGGGTAGAAGGGGACAGGAGAGAGGTGCTAGTATGTGCTCAGTATTTGGGTAGAAGGGAACAGGAGAGAGGTGCTAGTATGTGCTCAGTATTTGGGTAGAAGGGAACAGGAGAGAGGTGCTTGTATGTGCTCAGTATTTGGGTAGAAAGGGACAGGAGAGGTGCTAGTATGTGCTCAGTATTTGGGTAGAAGGGGACAGGAGAGAGGTGCTTGAATGTGCTCAGTATTTGGGTAGAAGGGGACAGGAGAGAGGTGCTTGAATGTGCTCAGTATTTGGGTAGAAGGGGACAGGAGAGAGGTGCTTGTATGTGCTCAGTATTTGGGTAGAAGGGAACAGGAGAGAGGTGCTAGTATGTGCTCAGTATTTGGGTAGAAGGGAACAGGAGAGAGGTGCTAGTATGTGCTCAGTATTTGGGTAGAAGGGAACAGGAGAGAGGTGCTAGTATGTGCTCAGTATTTGGGTAGAAGGGAACAGGAGAGAGGTGCTAGTATGTGCTCAGTATTTGGGTAGAAGGGAACAGGAGAGAGGTGCTTGTATGTGCTCAGTATTTGGGTAGAAGGGAACAGGAGAGAGGTGCTAGTATGTGCTCAGTATTTGGATAGAAGGGGACAGGAGAGAGGTGCTAGTATGTGCTCAGTATTTGGGTAGAAGGGGACAGGAGAGGTGCTTGAATGTACTCAGTATTTGGGTAGAAGGGAACAGGAGAGAGGTGCTAGTATGTGCTCAGTATTTGGGTAGAAGGGGACAGGAGAGGTGCTTGAATGTACTCAGTATTTGGGTAGAAGGGAACAGGAGAGAGGTGCTAGTATGTGCTCAGTATTTGGGTAGAAGGGGACAGGAGAGGTGCTTGAATGTACTCAGTATTTGGGTAGAAGGGAACAGGAGAGAGGTGCTAGTATGTGCTCAGTATTTGGATAGAAGGGGACAGGAGAGAGGTGCTAGTATGTGCTCAGTATTTGGGTAGAAGGGGACAGGAGAGGTGCTTGAATGTACTCAGTATTTGGGTAGAAGGGGACAGGAGAGAAGTGGTTGTTCTCACTGTCTTCAGACACTCCCAGTGCTGATGGATATTTTATATTGTTTGTGCAGGCGTGGGTGGGTATTTCACGGTTGCCGTGGTCACGGGGGGCTGGCCACATCTAACCCGCCCTGAGGCAGGTGGCTGGCGCGGGCCCCGTGGGGGCCGGGGGCCGATGCCCGTGGCGTGGTGCGGGGTTAGAAAGGGGGTGGGGTTGGGGCCCTCGGGCTAGCTGGCGATCGTCATCACGCTACGCTGGCCAGCCTGTCCGTGTCTTCGTCTCCGTTAGCCCCGCCATCGCCCCTGGAGACGGGAGTGTGAGCTCAGCACTGCAGAGAATGCAGAACTCTGAAAAATAAATATCAGATCCTATTTCTCATTTTTACTTCAGTCTGACAATTAAACGAGACCGATACCTGATGCTGACCATGTGAATGATAAAAAAAAGTGTGTTAAAGTATCTATAAGGTAAGCATTATAAGGTGTGCGTTTTCTGCGTCTTCCTGCGTTACGCCTATATGTGCATGTGTGTGTACCACGGCCTCTGGCGTCATGAGGACCTATCAATATAACACTGACTTATTAAACATTTATCAGATATATTTTGGGGAGGGACAGGCTTTTTATGGCCTGGTAGCAGGACCCCACGTTGTGCGGGGCAGAACCGGTACCGCCAGGTTGGGGCAGAACGGTCGGGTCGGATCCCACGTCACCTTTACCCGTGCGACGACTCACGTTTGCTGAACAGAAGTGGGAATAAAAACCTATCTCACTCTTACATTAGTTTCCCTCGCCTGTCCTCAGATATAAGCACTTATGTAAAAATATGCACGTGTGTGTGTGTGTGTGTGTGTGTGTGTGTGTGTGTGTGTGTGTGTGTAATGGTCTTGCAGGGCAGAGCAGTGAAGGTGATGTGACAAATGAGGAGTGACTTGACTCCATGTAAATGCGAGCGCTCTGAGGGAATTCACTTCGGATTACGCGCACCGCCGTACACCGCATGAAATATTAAGCACTGTGTCATTTTTCCACAGGTGGCCCTGGCGGGGGGGTTTTTTAAGGAAACTTTGCATGTTGACGAGGCGTGGACGCAACGCGGGAGGGGCGAGGAGTTCAGGAAGCATATGCCGCTTTTTGTTGCTGGAGCCAGGAGCGCGTCGAGTTGTCATCCGTCGGGCGTCGAGCCGCCCTGATTGGTTGTGACACGAGGCGAACGCGGTTTCGCGGGGGCCTTCCTCCTCCTCGCTGAGAAGAGGCTTTTATGCTGCCGTGTTGTGGAGGATAAAAGCAAGACTTGCCATACGCCTCCCCCCCATAACCCCAGTCATTCTCAGCTGCTTTGGCTCTGTACTCCAGCACATTGGATTTGAAATGGAACAGTAACAATGAGTTAAGTGCAGACTTTAACTTGAGGTTGTTTAGGTCCATATCGGGTGAATCGTGTAGCAATTGTAGCCCTTTTTATACATTGTCCCCCCATTTTAAGGGATGTCCTAATTGCATATTCTTTGCATGCCATGCCGTCCTGATGTCTGTGACCCAACAACACCAAAAGACTATCTTATTTTCAGCTACTCTTACAAGTGATACTATAACCTCTCTGCATTTCAGTGGATCTTCATGGGATTTTGGGTGGGCGACTAGATGAACCTCATAGTCACTGTTCCATTTAAAATCCAATGTGCAGAGCCAAAAAAACATAAAACGTGTCACTGTCCAAATACGTTTGGACTGCACTGTATATAGCCCCAGTCATTTATATCTGATGTAACAGAGACTGAGACCGAGCACAGGAAATCGCTCGGAGGAAATTGAGTGTTTGCGCGCAAGTCTCTCTCTCCTCGCTCTTCTCTCCTTTCCCTGTTCCTCCATCTTTTCTCCCTGAGTAAAGCCTCCGGACGCCTGCGATGGGTTAGTCGGGCGGCGTGGTGAGGAACGGGTTGTGGTACCAGGCAGAGCTGGCATGGGGAACCCTGCCGCAGGTGCAGAACCGCAGGCGTGCAGCTGCACGTGACCTCGCCTGCAACTGGCAACCGCAACAGTGTTTGGATGTGAAAATCCTCATTTAGGAGGGATGTGGGAAGTGTTTGAAAAATGAGGGGTCAGTGAGCAGTAGCTATTCCCCTCCACCCAAATGAGACCGTTTCATTTCACGTACGTGGCTAAAAGAATCGACACGCATAATTCCAACAACAACTGAAAGGCTTTGCTCTAAATTGATTACTGTTCCCACAGGCACTTTAACATTCATGGTGAATGAGAGGTTTAAATGACAGTCTGTTTGCCGACTCTTTGCCTGGATGCTCAATTTCAGGTGAAACAACTGCAGGATAAGTCTGTATGTAAGTCTAACAACAAGGAAAAAATGCATGTGCTTATTTGTGAAACGTCTCGAAAAACGTACAGTCTGTGTACGAAAACGCCAAAACCGCAAAAATCGTCCTCAACCTTGCCTGGTAACACGACGGCACGCGGACAGCGCGAAAGTGCTGACCCGGTAAGCCGGCGCTCACATGTGACCCCGTGTTTGTGTGCTCACACACGCGTCTATGCGCGCCGGTCCATTGACGTGTCCATTGACATGTTCTATATCCGTCTAGGTGCGCCAGGATGAGAAATGGATAATGGATTATTTAAGAGGAAAACGGGTGCTCTTCTTTCACAAATAATAAAAAAACAAGAATAAAACCAGTGGCCTCCATTGAGGAGAAAGCCCTTGATAGCCTGTTCACTTTTCTTGAAAGCAACGGGTTTATTGATGTGTAAGAGCGGATGAATGGGTAAGGGTGGCCATTGAAAGAGAGATGGAGAGTGAGAATGGGGGTGGATGTGACGGCGGGATTGGGTTCTTCTGGTGCTTCTGAGCACGCTCCACCTGCCTAATGCTCCCGTCCTCCACCTGACGGCCGTCCGCCGGTCGCTTCTCCTCCGCGCGCCGGCTTTAACGGCGGATAAAAGCAAAGCTATCTTTTATTCAGGTGGAGTGATGGCGGTTGATTCAGCCAGGTGAGCCTTTCAGATGGTCCCTGAAGTACCTCCTTACCGGGCCCCTGGGCGCTCCCAGTGCCCAGGAAATGCATCCCTTGCGCGCACCGCACGGGGACTCGTGGCGGCCGGCGAGTGCGTCCGGTTCTGTACGCACCCCCGCACGTGTTCACTGCCGGGGCCTGCATGCCAGGGCTGAGGGTGTGTATCGGGTCTTGTGCCCACCCTCCCTGGGGCACCAAGATGATGGTCTGTCTAATGGATAAACCCTAATTATGTATGTCCATGGAACGCGAACGTGCGTTCTCCCCACCCTCCCCCTTTTGACGTGAAACGCGCACCTCCGGGCTCCGCTTACACACCTAAATTATCACGGGACCATCGCTAGCGTGCACGTGTGGCTGTGTTTTTGGTATGACACCCTTGCTATCCTGTGGGGGAGGGAAAGGAAGGTTTTGGGCGGGTGTCGTTGAGCGCCGTGCGTCCCCCCTGAGTGTACAGGTAGAAGAACATGTGGAGAATTAGAGATGTGGAGGAATGAAGTGATCCAGAGGCCAGGGAGAGGTGGAATGGAGAGATGGGACACTAGAGGGTGGAGAGGTTAGGTGGTGTTCAGAGCAGGTGTAGGTCTGCTTATGAGCGCAGTGTCTCTGCGTTTATACAGGAGCTCTGGAGGTACTGAAGAACATGCAGGATTTGGAAGTGTTGGCTGATGTGGACACCTACTACACCTATATTCTGCCTTCCTTCAGCGACCTGGACAGCGCCAGTTCCGCCCTCAAGGTGTGTGTGTGCGCGTGTGCATGCGTGGGTCAGTGTGGTGTGTGTGTTCCTGGGGGTTTTAACATGTTTTATATTTCTCACTGTGCCTTTGGTTAGTGTGTATTTGTAGTGTGTTTTGTGAGTGTGTATTTGTAATTTTCTGTGGTAAATACAGTTTTTTCCTCTGTAGGAAGTTGGCTGTGCTGTGGACACGGAGACCTTTATCTCAGCGCAGCTCCGTATGGAGGCTGTGAGCGGGAACCTGGCTGCGGTCCTCGCGCTGCGTGAGTCCTCAAATTAGGAACACCTACGGTGGCTCTGAAGTGTGAATCACAAACATAAGTTTAAAAAAACGGGATTCTGAAGTGCGAGACGTATACAAAAACGAGCGAGACTGGAGTGCAAGTGCACAAACACAAAAATGGATCACAAAATGCGAGGGTGTGGCAGAAGTCGGCTGTTTTTTTTTTTTTTTTTGTCAAACCCGTACGTTCACAAAAGTTATGCCAGTTATGATAATGGCAGCCACACGGTTTAAAATGCCAATCTATATATTACTGTCATTGTCAAACCGTTCATTTAAAGTTATGTCAGTAATGATAACAGCAGCTGCAAGGTTTAAAATGGCTACCTATGTCCTACTTTTCTGGGATGTCCTAATGTAGGGTACATCCAGCGATGCAGTCCCGTAATGAATAAAGTGCTAAATCATACTGCTTTTAGATCTGGTTAAACATCAAAATCTATTTAAACATGTTTTTTTTTTTTTTTTACATATAAAACTTTGGATTGAGGATTGTTTGCAAATATAAATACAGGTGCAGCTCAAAAAATTAGAATATCGTGAAAAAGTTCAATATTTTTTGTCACTCATTTCAGAAAGTGAAACTCATATATTCTATAGATTCATTACACATAGTGAAATATTTCAAGCCTTTATTTCTTGTAATTTTGATGAAATTTCCTGCTCTACCTCATGCATATTCACACCCAGTGTCAGGAGCTTTCTCCCTGGAGCAGAGTGGTACAGATGCAGCCGGGGCTCCACACAGACCTGCCTGCAGTCTGCCACTGGTGGCGGATAGAAATATTACCACTGCCCCCTGAAACAAGCTCAAGGCTTGGACCCAAGTGCTTTGGGTGGAATTCTGTCCATTTTCTCTCTCCCACGAGCACCTGGGCCCCACCAAGTGCATTGTGGGAATGTTAACCTTTGGTGGCGTGTGAGAAATGGATGAACTCAACTTCATGTGGATGTTATTATCATAAATAATAACAGCTAATGAAAACCCAAATTCAGTGTCTCAGAAAATTAGAATATTGTGAAAAAGTTCAATATTGGAAACTCATGGTGTCACACTCTAATCAGCTAATTAACTCAAAACACCTGCAAAGGTTTCCTGAGCCTTTAAATGGTCTCTCAGTCTGGTTCAGTAGGCTACGCAATCATGGGGAAGACTGCTGACTTGACAGATGTCCAGAAGACAGTCATTGACACCCTCCACAAGGAGTGTAAGCCACAAAAGGTCATTGCTAAAGAAGCTGGTTGTTCACAGAGTGCTGTATCCAAGCATATTCATAGAAAGTTGGCTGGAAGGAAAAAGTGTGGTAGGAAAAGGTACACAAGCAACAGGGATAACCGCAGCCTTGAGAGGATTGTCAAGCAAAATCCATTCAAGAATTTGGGGGAGCTTCACAAGGAGTGGACTGAGGCTGGAGTCAGTGTATCAAGAGCCACCACGCACAGATGAATCCAGGACATGGGCTACAAATGTCGCATTCCTCGTGTCAAGCCACTTCTGAACCAGAGACAACGTCAGAAGCGTCTTACCTGGGCTAAGGAGAAAAAGAACTGGACTGTTGCTCAGTGGTCCAAAGTCCTCTTTTCAGATGAAAGTAAATTTTGGAAATCAAGGTCCCAGAGTCTGGAGGAAGAGTGGAGAGGCACAGAATCCACGTTGCTTGAAGTCCAGTGTGAAGTTTCCACAGTCAGTGATGATTTGGGGTGCCATGTCATCTGCTGGTGTTGGTCCACTGTGTTTTCTGAAGTCCACAGTCAGCGCAGCCATCAACCAGGAAATTTTAGAGCACTTCATGCTTCCTTCTGCTGACAAGCTTTATGGAGATGCTGAATTCATTTTCCAGGAGGACTTGGCACCTGCCCACACTGCCAAAAGTACCAAAAGCTGGTTCAATGACCATGGTATTACTGTGCTTGATTGGCCAGCAAACTTGCCTGACCTGAACCCCATAGATAATCTATGGGGTATTGTCAAGAAGAAGATGAGAGACACCAGACCCAACAATGCAGACAACCTGAAGGCCGCTATCAAAGCAACCTGGGCTTCCATTACACCTCAGCAGTGCCACAGGCTGATCGCCTCCATGCCACGCTGCATTGATGCAGTAATTCATGCAAAAGGAGCCCCAACTAAGTATTGAGTGCATAGAAATGAACATACTGGCTGACATTTCTGTTTAAAATATCCTTTTTTATTGATCTTATGTAATATTCTAATTTTCTGAGACACTGAATTTGGGTTTTCATTAGCTGTAAGCCATAATCATCAAAATTACAAGAAATAAAGGCTTGAAATATTTCACTCCATGTGTAATGAATCTATATAATATATGAGTTTCACTTTCTGACATGAGTGACAAAAAATATTGAACTTTTTTACGATATTCTAATTTTTTGAGCTGCGCCTGTAGTGCTGACAGTAGATAGCAGGGCCATTTAAAAAATACCTTCCATGAAAGTTTTCTGCATATATCATAGACTTTTTACAATCTCATCTTCATAAAATATTAAAGTACAGTTAAATTACTCAAAAGCAGTAATTTTACAATTACTAAGAAAAGAGCAGCTAGGGTTTGCATTTTATTATTTAATAAGTATGCAATATACGTGCGTGTACATTTATAGATGGAAATTACATTACATGTACAGATATAAATGTGTCTCTCTCTCTCTCTCTCTCTCTCTCTCTCTCTCCCTCTCCCCCTCTCTCCCTTCTCCAGTGTCCTCTCCTTCTCTTCCACCCATTGATTTGATTGTTTTCCGAGGGAGCCTGATTCTGGGATTCCGATTGTAAGTTCCTCCTCAACCGTCTGGCTCATACATTTGTAGAAAAGAGTGCATTCATGCTCACAGATCCCCTGCTCTGCTCTTGAGTGGTCTTTGTACTTGTTTATTGAGTGTCTGTGTGTGTTCTGCTAGGAAGGCCTTAAGCACGAGCTGGCAGGGATGTGCATCTTTATTAATTTGATATTGAAATATGGCCCTGAGATTGAATATTCAAATGGCTGATCCATGCTTTTTGCAGCGTATGTTCCCACTTTCAGGCAGGAAAGATAATATTATGCGATTTAATTATTAGTTAATTTATGCTGGGGGTTCTTAGGCAGTTCCACTGTAAATATTTATGAGTAAGATGAAAACTCAATTTATCCTTTGAAAAAAAAAATAAATAAAAAAATTTAAGAAAAAAGCCATCCTCTTCAAGCGCACAAATCCTGTTTGTCAGCAGTCGATTAGTGATTGTGTGTGCTTGTGTGTGTGTGTGTGCGCGCACACCGTCCTGCTCTACCTCATGCATATTCACACCCTGGGTCAGGAGCTTTCTCCCTGGAGCAGAGTGGTACAGATGCAGGGGGCTCCACACAGACCTGCCTGCAGTCTGCCACTGGTGGCGGATAGAAATATTACCACTGCCCCCTGAAACAAGCTCAAGGCTTGGACCCAAGTGCTTTGGGTGGAATTCTGTCCATTTTCTCTCTCCCACGAGCACCTGGGCCCCACCAAGTGCATTGTGGGAATGTTAACCTTTGGTGGCGTGTGAGAAATGGATGAACTCAACTTCATGTGGATGTTATTATCATAAAATGTTTTTGCGTAGGTATTTAAATTGGATCACATTTTACTACCAAATTATACAACATCATATTTACCGAGCTGCATATTTGCAGAACGGTGCTGTAGTGGTACTTTGATGTAGTGTTTTGCACGGTACACGCCACGAGTGTTCCAGCACCCCCCCAACCCCCCCCCCGCCCCCGGTTTATCGTTGGCCCCCTCGTGTGATGTAACCTGATCTCTGCGGAAGAGGAAGATGATGGCAGAGATGATGATGATGGTGGCGGCAGTGATAAAGAGGACAGTGTCTGTAAGCGGTGTGATTTAAATTGCAGTCCTGATAGCTCTAATGAAGTGTCTCTTCACCTCCGGCCCGGTCGATCCTCTCCTAATCAGAACCCGCAGCGTTTTGCCTTAAACATACGCGGAGGGCTGTTGACTCAGGCGGCGGTTGTCAGGGCTGTAATTGGGGTTGTCACTTGGGTGGGTACGGTGGCAGCGTTGTGTCGCTTCTCTCAATGACCCGTTTCTGTCAGGCACAAGGTCGGGATAATTTAATCATTAAATTGAGCTTTTTTTTTTTTTTTCTCCGCACATGCCCCCCCCCCCCCCTCCAACTTTGACAAGCTGACAAGGGCAATAAAAATGTTGTAGGGAAAATTTTGCAGGCAACAAGCTGAGCCTGAGTGTGTGTGTTGGAGATGGAGAGTGAGAGAGACATCAAAAACTATTTGAATTATTATTTATTTTTTTGTCTGGATTTTTCAGTTTATTTATGTTCATCTTTCTCTGGGTGCAATTTGTGTAGCAAAGAGGCTGACAGGGTATCATTTGTTAACACAAACCCCCAACCCCCCCCACCTCAATTTTTAAGCGCGCACCTGCGGCTTCGCTATTCTGTAATTGATGTGGGTGGATTTTGTGGCAGGTATTCAATCCTGATACTTTGGACTGTCCTTATGACTGACAAATTAACATCTGCTGTGTGTTTTTGTCACAGTTTGAGTTGGCGGTTGATGGATCGTTGAAAACAAAAATGCCGTCCAAGAAACGGAAACCGAACTCTTCCTTCGATTGGCTCCTTGTAGTTAGGCAAAATGCATTGCAGTTAGATTACCAGATGAGGCGTACACTTGCCAGATATCTCAATATATCAGTGCGTTTGTTAAAATGTATCACATCCCAATATTCTTGTATATGTGCTGTGTGACATTTAAAATGAATTTCCACAAAAATGGATTTTGTGAGGTCCAGATATGTCTGTGTACTTCCTTGGTCATTTGGAGAAATGGTTTCATTGGGTTGTGCTCCTGTATGCTGATTGTCTCACCATCAGTGCATTCTGTGGTTCTGAGCTGTTACGCATCAGTCCGTTCATTCCTTGTCCTCTGCTGCCCCCTGCAGGTCTAAAGACGTGGACAACATGGCCAAGGTAAGTGGACCCGGCTGGGGATTGAAAGCTTGCGCGGTCGCGCGTGTTGGTCAGACGAAGCTAGAGGGGTGAAACGAATCTCTTTTAGGTGACATCTTAGAATTCATCTGCCTCCCCCCCTTTCCCTCTTAACACTGGGGAGTATTTCAGACTATCACAAGGGTTCCTAAGTTTCTGGAAAATATATGGTCTGTGCTGGTTTTAATACCATTAAAAAATGTGGTTCCCCCAGTGGAATTACCTTTTATGATTCAGTAATTAACCATACGCTGCATTGCCTGTGTCATTCACATTGGCTATATACTTAGCTTTTTCTCATTGTGTGTGTAGAAACGGTCCAAAACTATTTGGGCAGTGACAAATGTTTAGTAGTTTTGGCTCTGTACTCCAGCACATTTTAAATACAACAGTGATTTATAATACAACAGTGATTATGAGGTTAAAGTGCAGACTTTCAGCTTTAATTTGAGGGTGTTTACATCCATATCAGGTGAACCGTGTAGCAATTGTAGTCCCCCTAAAGTCTTCTCCTGACTCATTTTTCTATTGAACTCTATTGAAAAATAAGTCGGGAGAAGAAACCCTTAGTGATCTACTGCATATCTGGCAGCAGTGATGGTTTGAGGCTTGTTGGGTCAAGGACATCAGGAAGTCATAGAATGCAAACGATGTGCAACCAAATATTAAATATGATGACCTTATTTAAGTTTATGCTAATTTGTCTACTTACTATTGGTCCCCAAAAATGGGGGGACTACGTATAAAAAGGGCTACGATTGCTACACTGTTCACATGATATCGATGTAAAAACCCTCCATTTAAAGCTGAAAGTCTGCACTTTAACCTCATAGTCACCGTTCCATTTCACATCCAATGTGCTGGAGTGCACAGCTTTTCTTTGCTTATTTGGTCAGATCCAGGTAAGTCATGTAAAAGGTCCCCTGGCTGTTCCCTCAGGAAGATGTTCAATCTGCTGTATTGATAAGGGGAAAGATCACGCTGCAGTTGATGAGTGATTGAAATGTAGTGGAGGCTGGTGAGAGGAGTCCTGTCACTGCCCTGGATAAATGCCTTCAGATTGGCCTTTTCTTTCACACCTGTGCAGTGGATTCACTGTAAAAAAAACAAAAAAAACAAAACGAGAGTAAAACAAAACTGATGTACCGACTGGAACCGAATCGCTGTAATAACGGTTCCAGCAGGTTCTCTGTTTGCAATTTGCACACTCCGTTTACCCTTCATCGAAAGAAAGATTATTATTATTTTTTTATTCAGATTGCAGTTGAGAAAAGAAAATGATCTATTTACTATTTTTATGGTCATGGTGCATTAAATTACACATAATTATTATATTATAACAAGTTGAACATATTTTTGTTTTCATTTCTGTGCTGTACGGTGCTGTGGTTGTCATAGCATGCTGTGTATAAGGGAGAATGTGTGTGTGTGTGTGCTTGGGTGAGCTGTGTAGCTGTGTGTATGTAGGAGAGAGAGGCAGTGGGGAGGCTGTTTTTGGGCAGGTGAGCAGGCTTGGGAGAGTGTGCAGTGACCAAGTTGGCACTGGAATCGGACAAGCGAGTGTATGACCCAGTCAGCATCTTTTATTTTTCTTTACTTCTCTCTCTCCCCCTCCCTCCCTCTCTTTCTCCTGCTCCGTCCTTTTATCCAACTGACAAATAAAGTGCGTCATGCATTGCGGAGTTTAAATTTATACATGGTTATATCAGTCATCAGCAGATGCATTCGGCTCCAAAGGGGAAGTCGCTGCCGTGCGCTTAAACCTTCAAAAGAAATGGACGGGCTCTCACCTGTGTGCACGCGCACTGCTGAACCTGTATATATATTTTTTCTAAATGGTTAATTGTCTGCTCTTGTGGACATTTAAATAGAGACAATGTCAGTGAGCAGTCAGGGCAAAAGATGGCGAGGGCCCAGTTATCAGCTAGAGCATTTAAAGAGAGGAATGAAGACACATTATCATGCCCCCCCCCCCGACTGACTCTCTAACAGCATGTAATCAGGAAGCAGAAACACGCGTGTGCTGTGCTGTACTGTAGCATTGTGTTATCTTAAGGCCTTTATGATGAAAGTCCCGTTCTTCTGAAGGATATGCTTTCTGCCATGCATGCGTGCGTGCGTGATGTCATAGCTTGTGGTTCTTGTTGCAGATTACGGAGCTGCTGTTTCGAGATGCAAAGTTCTGCCGGGAATCCAGCAGCCCAACTGGTACTGTTGTTGTGTGTGTCTGTGTGTGTCTGTGCTTGCGTCGTCCTGACTTAGTATTCGTGTGTGTGCAATTGGAGTGTATGTGTGTGCATGTGTTTGTGAAGGCATGCTCCAGGGTGTGTGTGAGTGCGTACATGTGCATACATCTCAGACCGACATCCCCGATCCCGCCTGACCGATCCGGTGGCGGTGTCCTTACCGGATGGGACCGGGACTGGTGGCGGAGATGGTGGCTATCAGCCCACATCTCTTGCGTCTCCATTGCGAGAGAAAGTGACACCCATTAGTGCGTTGGAGCGAGACACATTTGTGCTGTTAGCGGTGCAACCCCGTCAGGGGCCCACTGAATCCCCGGCTCTCTCTGTGCTGGTGTTTTGGCGGGAGGGAGAGAGGTTCTCTCTGTGCTGGTGTTTTGGCGGGAGGGACAGAGGTTCTCTCTGTGCTGGTGTTTTGGCGGGTGAGAGAGACAGAGATGTTCTCCGTGTCACATCCTGTTTCCCGCCTCGGGCCTCACACGTGTACGAGGCTGTCAGCTGGCCTGGGACAGATTACTGTACACTTCACTCAGCGTGGAGCGAGCCATCTCCTGTCACCATCACACATACGCACACATATACTAACACACACACACACACACACACACACACACACACACACACACACACACTCTCCAATGCCATCGGCCTGACGTTCCAGTACACAATTCTCTGTATGTGTCCTAAGTGTGAGCTGACACTGAGAATGGTGTGTGTGTGTGTCTGTCTGTCTTTGCATGTCTATATTTGTGTCTCAGCAGTGGTCTGTGTTTGTATGTCAGAATGAATCTAGATAGTATAATGTAAGAATGTCTGTAAAGTATATGTAAATGTGTGATGTGATATATAAGTTTACCTGTGTGTGTGTATGGTGTCCTGCTCTTCCTGCAGAGAGTGTGTCCTTCTTCCTGTATAACCTGATCGAGGGGATGACTGCGTCAGAAATTCAGGCCCAGGAAGAGAAGCTGAGACAGTACTTCCACCAGCTGAAGAGCATGGTACCACACAAACGCACACACAAATATAGACATGCAAAGACACAGAAACACGCACACATACACACTCTCTCACACACTCCTAACCCTAGCTCACAAACACTCTCACACACATGCACGCACACTTTTTCTCACACACTTTCCCACACAGGCACACACACTCTTTCTCACACACACACACACACACTCTCTCTGGCCCGTTACTTCTCTTGTCAGGGGACCTATCACATTTATGTTTACGTTTTAGGCGTTTAGCACGCACTCTAATCCTGAGAAAGTTACACCGCTTACATTCTTATGTCCGATTCGTAGGGGTCGGCAGTGTTGTGCATGAACGTGCTCATGTTTTTGGTGAACGGTGAACTGAACGTATCCGTTTGCAACTAATGAACGTGAGCGTCGTTAACTCCCGTGAGAGTGAACGACGCTCACAGCTCTTTCCATACCGTTCGGTTTGAAACACAGAACTATAGAAGAACGGAGTCGTGGGTTTTTGGTACTTCCGGTTAATACAGTCCCGTTTGTTTGTTTGATTTTTTTTTTCTAACTATCTGAGCCACATTTTTTTCTCCCAGTGGCGTGAGCTGGAATTTGAAGCAGTTTCAGACAGCAGAGTCTAGCTGGTAGCAAATCAAGTTAGTAAACAAGCTTTGGTATTTTATTCAGACCCAAATCACCGGATTGATGCTCATATTTAATAGCCCATGCTCAATGTTTTCTGTTTACTCTTCCTTACTTTTCAAGCTAGTTTGCAATCGCATCCAATTTATTTACGACTTTGCCATCTCTGATATTCTAGCAGAAGTTTAACGTTTGGCCTATAGCCTACAATAACGCTGTCGGTCATTGATTGTAACGTTAGATATTACGTGGACTAAGAATAGACATTTAATGGTTATATTTGCATAAAGCTATTTTATTAGTCTATGCAAATGTAAATCTTATTTTTTCTCAGATCCTAGAATCCAGTAGCCAACTGAAAATGTGGTGGATGGATGACTGTATAGGAGATATAGCTAGCCGAATCCGACAAACAAGCCAGATCTTGATGCGTGTGTGTGTGTGTGTACAGGAGCCTGTTTCGTTTATTAGTTTTAAATAATATTTGGTAGTTTTGTTAATTTATTTGAACACCATAAAATATGTTTATTTGAACCATTAGGCTATTTATTTTTTCTATTATACAAAATTATATTTATCTGTTCACTGTTGTTGTTGGTCTCAAATAAAAATGTCACCACTTTAAATGAGAAGTAGCCTATTTTCTGTCATTAGCTGTACACAATTGCATATGAATTATGTTTTATACTGCAATTTTGTTGCAAACAGCCACATGTAATAATTGCGTAACAAAAAGTAGGCTGTTAAAGTGTTGGCGTCTCGGAATATCATTTGATATAACAGAATTCCTTCCTCAAGGTTTCTGGTTGATCCACGCTGAGTAGCTAAACCCAATTATTAATGGTGTAGGCTACAGCATTTGCTCTGTAAAAACTTGAAAGAACTTTGGTTTGTGTCACAGCTCTGGAGCTGTGGGATACTGCCACAGCTCAGTGCTCTGAGTCGAGTTGATTTTGTGCTGATAAGATTTGGGTAGTAGGCGACTAGGTACATCTTTTAACCGTTAGCAGTAGTAATAATCACTTTGGAATGAGCTGGGGAGATAATGTGTGCAATATTGTTAGATTGGAGCAGATCATTTAAAAAAAATGAACGTGAACTAGTAAATTTTTTGGGACTGTGAACTTGATTCAAAATTCAAAATTGTGAACTGTGAATACGAAGTAGTTCATTTTAATCTGTGTGAGCTAAACTTTGAGCTATCTCTTGTGAATAGTGAACTTGCACAACACTGCGGGTAGGTGAGGACTATTGTGTTACACACTCAGCATTACTACATCTCCCACAATCCCCTCCACAGAACATCACCATCCCAATCCGCTTCTACAGAGGAATCCGCAACCAGCTCTCCACCTCCCACGTCCCAGAGCTGATCAAGGTGAGGCTCACCTGAACAGACTGTGTTGTGTGCGTATGCGTGTGTGGGGGGGTGGGAATTGTGTTTGTGTTATTTGTTGTGTTTTAGCATTTAGCATTATTCTGTTGTTTTCTTGCAGGATGTGATCGCCTTGGTTGATAATAAAGAAATGGTGGATTCCTCAGACATCCCCAGGGTGAGTGTCCTTTGGAGAGCTATGTGTATCCCAAGGGTCTTCCGTGCGTGCGTGCGTGCGTTTGTGCGTGTGCGTGACAGCTTTGTGCTTCTCTAAGGTCCTGGGTGAGAGGGTGCTGTTTTTGGAGAAGAAGCTGCAGGACGTGAAGGTGTCGGGCGAGCCCCTGGGTCCCGTCCTGAAGCAGCTCATCATTTCCCTCTGTGCTGAGGAGGTACAGCCCCTCCCCTCCCTCAGCTTGCTCTGCTCACACCTGTCCATCAGCTGTATTTCTGTATATCTCACTGCAATTTTACATTGAACCACAAAGCACTGAGCAGCCTGTGTTTCCCCTGAGACTAGTACAAGGAGAGACCATGTGGGGGCACTAGTGGGGTACAGTGGGGTGGTGTGCAGGTGTGCATGTGCAGTTGTGGGGTACGCTATTGCGGTGGGGGTGGAGTCTGTGCGCTCATTCCGCCACTACTTCCTGTCAGAATCTGGACAGGGCCCTGGAGCTGAAGATGCAGCATGAGGCCGACATGGTCATCGAGGGCTACGCGGTGCTCATCAACCTGTGCTGTCGTCACGACAACATGGAGGAAGCGCTGAACCTGAAGAAAGAGCTGTGAGTGTTGACATGAAAAAGCACACACACACACACGCACCCACCCACACACACACACCCAATGTTAATGTTTAATGGCGGAGGTGCGTACGAACAGGATGCGGGGAGACGTTAATGCAGGGACCGGCGCTGGCCCCGCCCCTGCCCCACTCAGTCCGGCCGCTTAATGGACCGCCCTCACCTCCCATCTCACACCACTTCAGTCATTCTCACTGAGAGGGGGTGGGGCTTGCTCACCGCCTGAGGACAAGGTGCTCTTTACTCCTGAGAGCTGGCCACCTGTTAATGCACAAACACACGCATGCACACAAGCAGCAGGCCAACTGTGCTTCACCTGTCCTGCTCACTGAAAGGTTCGGACCCTGGGCGGGTGCGGTTGTCGCTGTCGTATGATCTGTGGCCCTCTTTGGCTGTCTGAATAAGTCTGTGGAAATGCAGACCCTGACTGCCTCTCTCTTTCTTTCCATCTCTCTCTCTCTCTCTCTCTCTCTCTCTCCCTCTCTCCCTCTCTCCCTCTCTCCCTCTCTCCCTCTCTCCCTCTCTCCCTCCCTCCATTATCCAGAAGCCGGAAGGACTCGTCTGTGGCTCTGGATACCAACAAGTACCTGGCACTGGTCAAGGTTCTCTCTAAGCACGGAAAGCTGGAGGGTGAGTGGGCGTGGTGACCTGTCCCAGGGGGCAGTGGGGCAGACTGAGACTGGCTGTCAGACACCCTCACTGTCAGCAGTGTCAACTGTGAAGTGCACTGCAGGTGCAACAACAAACAGCTTTTTTTTTTCTTTCTTCAAATCAGTTTCACTGATATTTTCGAGAATGGTACGTGACATTATTAGTCATTTGCCTTGTGTCTTTCAGAACTTTCATAACTCATTCTGCCTGAACCATCCAGCTAAATATACACTGCACCATAGGTTAAGGGGATAATTACAGTGCCACAAGTGGATTTTGAACTGCCTGTGGGGTTTGAATCCAATATCTTCATTGTACTCACATATTTTTGTCAAGACTGCTGAGCACAGCGGAAGCTGCGCATTATGGGTGCTGCGTGTGGAACACCACATACCTCCCTCAGTGCGTCTGGAGTAAATTGGACGGGCCTTGTGGGGGGGGTCCATATTAAATACAGGTTATCCGAATTCCACAGCGGGACTTTGAAACCACACAGGACCGCTTCTTTTGTTTTGCACTCTCATGGTGACCGCTCGTCCTGCTTGCGAAATGTGCTTCTTGTTTTTCCCCTTTCTGCCCGTTTTCTTTTCTCTCCCCCCCCCCCTCTCTCTATTTCCCGGACATGGACCGTCTCTCTGGCGCGTGCTGCTCGGCGCAGAAATTACAGGACTCTCGCCACTTTGACGGAATTACAAGGAATCCGTCCTGATGCTAATGGTATATCATGTCCGGGAAAGTGCCGGAACGTTCGGCGCACACATTTGCATGTGAATGGAGGCAGAGACGCTGGTTTGTGGCGTTGCGCGGAGCGGTGGCCATTAGCCTGACTGACTGGGCAGGCTTGTCATCCGCATTAGCACAGCTCACTGCCCTGTGTCGCCCAGCGTCGCCCAGCCGCCAGCCAGCCAGGCCGGCTTGAAGATCATGACTTGTGGCACGGCTGCTCGCCGGGCTCCAAGCTAATGGCTTTGTTTTACTTTTCTCTCCCTTCCCCCGCCACCCCCCCCCCATTCGCTCCCTCCCTCTCTATTTTTTTTAAAGTTTTTTTTGTTTTACCCCATTGAAGAAGTGTGCAGGTCATACATTAAGCCTGTAAACGAGGCCCCGGGTTCCTGTGTAAGTGGTGGGGGGAAGCGGATGGAATTGGATATTGATGAGAAATGGCCTGTGTGTTGTTTACTTGGTCCTGAACGTGCGAGTATTTGGCGCCCGTTCGCCCACAGGGCCATGTGAATATGGATTGATTTGGCCGCAGATATGCGGTTTGCTTGCCGGAGAGCAGCTATATGAGTTGTGACGAGGATGTCAACATGCGACGATTTATATTTTGTTCCGGCGTTTAGCAGCATGATGTTGAGCAAGAGAGGGGGCGGGATCTCACTCTGCTGCCGCTGAGCCCGCATTATGAGTTAAAGGTTTGTAGGTACCCCTCAGCTCGGAGGGTGTGCTTGAGGGGCAGTAGCGTGCGGCACCCTGGGCATCCCGTGCACGTGGCAGGCAGGCTTCACACGCGGCCTACAGGCTCAACTCCTCACTGCTACAGAAGGCCATCCTTCCTTCAACACTCATCTCTCCTTTTCTCTCTCCCTCTCTTTTCTCATCCCTCCGTTTCTCCTTGACAGTCTTATTTTCTTCAGTCTATCCATCGTCTCCGTGCTGGAAGGCGTGGCGGTGTCTGACGTTCGGGAGGACGCGCTCTTCTGAAGGAGAGAAAGGGCCAAAGATATGATAAAGGATGGTGTTTAGATCCCTGGCTTGGAACAATTGTGACATCCCGTTGAGAGTTAAACTACGCAAAAAAAACAAAAAAAACTACGAAACGCAAAACAAAAGCGAGCTCTTGAAAAACGCAGCATGACCCAGTTGGCAGGGTACCCCCTCCCTCTCCCCCAAATCCTGTTTTTGCCCCATTCAATTTCTGACAGTGGCAGCATTGTTGCCTCATTTGCATGACAAATGTGTGTGTGTGTGTGTGTGTGTGTGTGTGTGTGAGAGAGTGGGCGCAGATAGGGAGGGTTTAGGACTGAGAGAGCGACTGTAAATAGTCCGAAAAACAGAAGTGGAGAGAGAGAAAGGGGGGTGGGGTAGGATTGGGTTTTTGGCTGGTAAGGACCCGTGTGGAGTGGCCAGCGTCTCCATCGGCACGGCAGTCCTCTGGAACGTTGGCACGCTTCAGCGCTCACTGAACTCGGGTAGGGAGGCGAGGGAGACGCTGAACGAGCAATTCTTTTCCGATAAATAGAAAACGGGCAACAGGAGATGGGGGGGGGGGAGAGACAGAGCCCTCACGCACTCATAACCCCCGAACACATGTTAACACACGTATGTGCGCTCGCACACAGATGCACGCGCAAATGTGCGTTGTGGAAACCCGGGCCAGAGCCGTGTTTATACAGGGGGGTGGGGGCGGGGAGAGGCCATTCTCTTTCAGACCGGCCCTGAGATAATTAGTATCGGCGGTACAAACAGACCCTATCAGTATCACGCTATTAGTGAGCCTCTAAACACAATGTAAACACATCTTAATCATCTGGCCCCGTTACTGAGCAGCTGCTGGGAGGCTTGGCGGGTTTGGGCGGGGGGGGGGGGGAGAGGGGGCGGCGGGCTCCAGGCAGCTGGGCTGTGGAGTCAGGGGCCGGTTCTGATAAAAGCCTCCATTACGATGGCCCCCGTCAGCCAGAGCCCAGGGGCCCGGGGCCGGCAGAGCACGCTGGGCCCTCGGCGCACACCTATAATTTGCGGCGCCGGTTGCAAAGCAGTGATAAAACCCTGTGCTATTGTGGGATCCTGGTAATTGTAGTCTCGTTTAGAAATGCAAGTAGTAATTAACTCAAAATTGGCATTATACGGCGGAATTTGCATTCCTGCTGGGTTTAAAATGCTGTTTTAATAGCGGTTTGTTTTCCCCACATGAAATTATCTAAGGACCCTTTTATCACCTCCCCCCATCTCTCTCTCTCTTTCTCTATCTTCCGCTCACCCTCTCTCCCCATCTTTCTTCCTCTTCTTCTCTCTGTTTCTCTCTGTATTCTCCTAATGCGTTTCTTAGTCTCTAATTGTTCTTTCCCACCTGTGGTGATGCTCAGTGCAGCCCAGGCAGGTGCTTATCCTCCAATACGGTTCCTAAACGGAGCGCTCCCTTTTTGCTCTACAGATCCCAGATCAGTTTTTTTGCGTTCTGGGGGCTCCCCCTCAAAGGTTTTTGACCAGAGAGCAGTGGTCACTGAGTTATGGCATTTGAGGTGGTTTGTGGGGCTATGTTAGCCATTGCAAAGAGTGGCCTGTCTAGTCAGAGGTCAAACCGTGCAACCAATCGTTAAGCAAAAGAGATTTCTGGAAGCCTCCGCATACATTAACCGCAGCGGTAACTTCCACAGCGGTAGGTTCTTCAGCGGCGAGAGCCATCTGCAGTCTCCACGCTCACCGATCGTCCGTCTGTCTGTCTGTCCCCGCAGAGGCCGTGGACATTCTGAAGGAGATGAAGGAGAAGGAGGTGGCGGTAAACGACGGCACTGTGCTGATGTTCTTCCACCTGCTGAACGGGGCGGCCTTGCGGGGCGACTCCGACACTGTAAAGCGCCTGCAGGACGCCATCTTCTCCCTGGGCCTAGCCAAGCCATCCACCAGCCTGTGCTCCCCTCTCGTCACCATACACCTGGAGAAGTGAGTGCCCCACCACCACCAAATCGGGCCACGCCCCTCCCCTTCCTCACCCCCCTGCTCCTCTTACTGTTATGTGGGTCAGGGTTTTTTCAGCTAAGTGTTTTTGTTTCCAGAAACAACTTTCTTTCGTGGTGGTTGTATAGCCATTGATTGGGTAGGAAGTCAGTCTGATCCATAGGTGGGTGGGGTGTTGGGGCGTTGGAGGGTCAGACAGGTGGTGGGATCGCCCCAAATGACCCCTGACCCCCCCCTTTAATTACTGCCAATCATTTAGTCTCTTTAATTCAGAGGTGGCTATCGTTGCCCGGCTCACTTAAAACACAATATGCAAATCCGACAAAAACGTTGCCTCTCAAAAGCTGGACCCTCACCCCCCCCCCCCCCCCATTTCAGGTCTATTTGTGAGAACGGCATTTAAGTAGATCTCATTTGCATGTTAATTATGCACAGAGCGCTAATTGCCGGATTCACCACGGACACACGGTGAGTTATTAGACACAGGAGTGCCTGGCCCCATCCCCCAGCATGCTCTGCTCTGGGAGGGAGGCGCTGCGTGGGCACCTCTGCACGTGGGTGTTGTGTGTCATGTGTTCACCCCCCCACCTCCCCCCAGGGGCTCAATGCAAGATGTTTGTTTTTGTGTCGCCGTGGTTTCTGTTTAATTGCTGGCTTTTCAGAGATAAGCCTTGCAGTCGTCCCCAGGTTCATTGCGCCCTGTAAACAGCCCGAGAACAGTCCCGGTCGCTTTTCTGCTAAATAATCAGTTTTTTTCCCCCCTTCCGGTGTCCCACCGCTCCCAAGATGTTGGGCGTAGGGCTCCCCGAGAGCTGGTAAGCCGCCCCTCGGTTTTATCGGAAAAGGACGTTTCGGCCGTTTCGCTTGGGTAACGTTGCAGGTGTTAAGAGGCGGGGGAGGTTGAGGGAATAGCGGGGAGAGAGCTGTTGAGCTGCTGGCCCAGTTCTTCCTCTGCAGCGGCTCTGGCCTGTGTCCTCTGGGATGTCCATGGACCCTGATCAGTCCCAAAAGCAGTGCTTCTCTCTCTCTATCCTCCTTTTCCTTCCATTTGTCTGTCTGTCTTTATCTCTCTCTGTCTCTCTCTCTATTATCGTCTCTCTCTCTGTCTTTCCATCCCCTGCCAGTCAGGACTGTCTTTCTCCCTCTATTCTTCTTTCTCATCCTGTTCCAGCATTTATTATCCTGTCCATCTGTCTGTCTCTGTCTGTCTGCCTTTGGTCTCCTCCTTTCCTCTGCCTCTTTTTTTTTTTTTCTCTTCCTTTTTCTCCTGTCTCTTTGTCTCACTCTCCCTCCCTCTCTTTCTCCCTTTACCTCTCTCTCTCTCTCTCCCTCCCTCCCTCTCTTGACGGCATTATTCGTGTCAATCCTTGAGGAGGACAAAGCGAGTGTCAGTCGGTCGCTAGTATCTCATCAGAGTGTCAGGCGTAATGACTTAATGAGCACTTCTTTTCCAGATTTACCCTGACAGCCAGTCGTGCGCGGTGTTGTGAGAGGCGCGGCGCGCGTAGCGACTGACTGGATCTGTATCCGCGATTATCCCTCCCCTGCACTAATGAGCCTAACAAAGGGGAATGGCAGGAACTTTGTGTGTGTGTGGGGGGGGGGCTGTCGGAGGAGATGGCGTTCCGTGACATTAATGCAGTCACAGGCCCTGCCAAAGCAGACAGGCGTTAGACTGCCGGCATCTGGGATGAAGAGTACGGCTCGTTCTCCCTTACAGAGACTGGAAGTGTATTGAGAGAATGTTGGCACTATTTTCCCTGATCTGAAGCACGTGTATGTTGAGAGAGAGAGAGAGAGCCTCCAGGTGCCTGGCCCAGTACTGTAGCTGACTGCTCTGTCAGAAGGTTAGAGATCAGGTAGTTGAATGCTGTACATGCCCAAGTCTGTATCGCATGTCACAGTAGCAGTTAACATGGTAACACGCGCACACACACACAGTTTAAAACCATCCTTTGTCATATTCTGTGATTATGTGGTTGTTTCTTGTTGTTGTGTACTGCTTGTTGGATTCAATGAGATCTGGGGTTGCACCAACTGACCTACCCCCCGACATGCATGCACACACGCACTTTTCAGCATGTCCCCACCTCCATCCTGTCAGGTGATAACATGTGTGTGTCATGTGATAACATCCCTCAAACAAAAGAGAGGGCTGACGGGGATGTGGGAGAGGAGAGAGGAAATGAGCTCTCCTGTGTAATCCTTCAGGTTCTCTCAGCCCAACACTCCCATGTTTCTCTCTCTCTTAGCCCAGATCCCCGCTCGCTCGCCCCACACTCCCGTGTTTCTCTCTCTCTCTCTCTTAGCCCAGATCCCCGCTCGCTCGCCCCACACTCCTGTGTTTCTCTCTCTCTCTCAACCCAGCTCACCGCTCGCTCGCCCCACACTCCCGTGTTTCTCTCTCTCTCTCTCTCTCTCTCTCTCAACCCAGCTCACCACTCGCTCGCCCCACACTCCCGTGTTTCTCTCTCTCTCTCTCTTAGCCCAGATCCCCGCTCGCTCGCCCCACACTCCCGTGTTTCTCTCTCTCTCTCTTAGCCCAGATCCCCGCTCGCTCGCACCACACTCCTGTGTTTCTCTCTCAACCCAGCTCACCGCTCGCTCGCCCCACACTCCCGTGTTTCTCTCTCTCTCTCTCTTAGCCCAGATCTCCGCTCGCTCGCCCCACACTCCCGTGTTTCTCTCTCTCTCTCTTAGCCCAGATCCCCGCTCGCTCGCACCACACTCCTGTGTTTCTCTCTCAACCCAGCTCACCGCTCGCTCGCCCCACACTCTCTTTCTCTCTCTCTCTCTCTCTCTCTCTCGCTCTCTGTCTCTCTCTGTCTCTCTCTCTGTCTCTCTCTGTCTCTCTCTCTCTCAACCCAGCTCCCCGCTCGCTCGCCCCACACTCCTGTCTCTCTCTCTCTCTCTCTCTCTCTCTCAACCCAGCTCACCGCTCGCTCGCCCCACATTCCCGTGTTTCTCTACATTACAGTCATTTACCAGAAGCTTTTATCCAAAGCGACATACAGTAAGTACATACAGAAACGTCATCGAAGTAACTCCAGAACGGATAAGATAAAGCACATTCTTCCCATAAAGTAGCAGCTATCCCCAGTAATGAACATTGAATGAATGCAGTTCACAGTAAACTGGGTAAATCAGCTCTACTACAATTCTATTCTAAATATTATAAACTTCAATACACAGTTCAACAAGGACAAGTACCATGAGGTCCTAGATAAGTATCAGTCCAGGTAGAGTCTGAAAAGGTGTGTTTTCAGGCCACAACGGAATGCAGGCAGGGTTGGCATAGAACGTAGGGGAATGGGAAGTTCGTTCCACCACTGGGGTGCTAGGGTGGAAAAGCTCCGCAGTCGGGACGAGCGAGTGCCATTGACACAGAGGGGGGGGGGGGGGGGGGAAGTGTGAGGTGACGTAAAAATTTCGGGAGGTTGAACACAAGCCGGGCAGCTGCATTCTGGATCAGTTGAAGAGGCAGGATGGCGCAGGCTGGTAAGCTTGCGAGCAGGGAGTTACAGTAGTCCAGGCGTGAGGTGACCATAGTGTCTCTCTCTCTCTCAACCCAGCTCACCGCTCGCTCACCCCACACACTCCCCATGTTTTTCTCTCTCTCTCTCTTAGCCCAGTTCCCCGCTCGCTCGCCCCACACTCCCGTGTTTCTCTCTCTCTCAACCCAGCTCACCGCTCGCTCGCCCCACACTCCCCATGTTTTTCTCTCTCTCTCTTCGCCCAGCTCCCCGCTCGCTCGCCCCACACTCCCATGTTTCTCTCTCTTTCTTTCAGCCTATCTCCACCCTCACTCGCCCCACACTCCCATGTTCCTCTCTCTCTTTCTCTCTCTCAACCCAGCTCCCCGCTCGCTCGCCCCACACTCCTGTCTTTCTCTTTCTCTCAGCCCAGCTCGCTCGCCCCACACTCTCGTGTTCTTTTCTCTCTCTCTCTTTTTCTCAGCCCAGCTCCCCACTTGCTCGCCCCACACTCCTGTGTTTCTCTCTCAGCCCATCTTCCCACTTGCTCGCCCCACACTCCCGTGTTCTTCTCTCTCTCGTTTTTTTTTTTTTACTTAATTGCCTGGAAAGTACTTGACATGCAAAGTTAGTGACGTTAGCGGGGAGCGTGTGTAAATCTGAATGTAAAGTGACAGCTAAATTGTACCTGGGGAAATTATAAAGCCTTCAACATGGTTCATTCTTTTTTTGGGGGGCGGGGGGGTTGGTTGTAATTGCAATTCTGGCTGCTTCATCTGGACCCTTTCTGGAAATTTCTGAAGACTGCAAGGGGTGGGGAGGAGGAATGGGTGGGTGGCGTATCAGGAAAGAGTTCCCCATTGGTGTTTTTTGTGACAATCGGAGCATTTCGGCTTGCGGTTCCCCACACAGCGTAGCTTTCACTGAAGAACTTCACAAACAGCATTCAGTGGGAACAGAAGCACTCGTTCAGCATCTCCCTGCTCGAGTTTGATACATTTGACCCCAACGAGAGGACTGCCCTGCCGATGGGGACACAACACCCTACATGAGATCTTACCGTCCAAAAACCCCACCCTTCTCTCTTTCTCTCTCCAGTATTTCAGACTGTTTCCTGTCTCTTTTTGTCTTTATATATGTTTATTTTTTCTTTGTATATATATATACAGGTGCAGCTCAAAAAATTTTAATATCGTGAAAAAGTTCAATATTTTTTGTCACTCATTTCAGAAAGTGAAACTCATGTATTATATAGATTCATTACACATAGAGTGAAATATTTCAAGCCTTTTATTCTTAAGTTTATTCTTATTTTCAGGTACTGTTACAAGCGATACTATAACCTCTCTGCATTTGAACTGATCTCTTTGAGAATTGGGGGGTAAGACTAGATTCAGCTGTAAATTACACTGGTACAGTATGGAACACATGACTGGCGAAATGGCTGTACGTCATCAAGGGTCTAAGGTATCAAACGAGCCCCAAACCATCACTCTGCGGCCAGATATGGAGTAGATGTGGATGGATTCCTTTAAGGGTTGTTTCTCCTGACTTTTTTCCCCATAGAGTTCTATAGGAAAATGAGTCAGGAGAAATAACCCTTGCAGTGATCCATCCACATCTACTCCATATCTGGCAACAGAGTGATGGTTTGGGGCTCGTTCGATAGCTCAGACCCTTGATGACTTACAGCCATTTAGCCAGCCATGTGTTCCATACTGTACCAGTGTAATTTACAGCTGAATCTAGTCTCGCCCCCCAATTCCCATAGAGATCAGTTCAAATGCAGAGAGGTTATTGTATCGCTTGTAACAGTACCTGAAAATAAGATATCGAGAGTCTTTTGATGTTGATTGGTCACAGACTTCAGGAAGTAACAGCATGCAAAGGATATGTGACCAAATATTAAATATGATACTTTAAAAATATGTTAAAGCAAAATATTCTAATTTTCTGAGACACTGAATTTGGGTTTTCATTAGCTGTAAGCCATAATCATCAAAATTACAAGAAGTAAAGGCTTGAAATATTTCCCTCTATGTGTATTGAATCTATATAATATGACTCACTTTCTGAAATGAGTGACAAAAAATATTGAACTTTTTCACGATATTCTAATTTTTGAGCTGCACCTGTATATATATATATATATATATGTAGTGATTATATAATTATTTTTCATAATTATACGTGTTGAAGTATATTCTTATGGGTATATATTTAAATGCTTGTGTGTATGTATGCATGCATATCTTTTCTCTTGCTCTCTATCTCGCTTCCTCTCACTCTCACTTTATCTCTAGTGTTACAACCTGGATGTTTAGCTTTTCCTCCCACTGATTTCCTAATTTCATTGCGAAACCATTTTTGCTGTTTAGAGTACTGCATCTCCACCCCCCCACCGCCACCCTATCCACCCCTCCCCTTCTCTTTCTTTCCACCCCCATTTCCGCTCCCAGCCTGGTCTGGAGTGAGCTGCTCTATCACAAAGCTGGCGGGTGAATTGCCTCTTGACTTCAGCTTGACGAATAATGTTGTTGCTCTTCATTTCAATTAAAACCCGGTTGCAGGAGAGGCGAGTTTATGTTGCGTGAGCTCAATCACTCGTCTTTGTTTGGATCCTCCCAGCCCACCTCCAACCCCCCCTCCCCCCAGAAAGTCTGCGTCAAGGTCACGCTTTCTGTAGACCCGAGTCCTCTACTGGCCGTGTCATTTCAGAGTCCAAATCGCTGCAGAAATAATACCCCTCGCTCGCTCTTTTACCCCACCACCTCACTCGCCCCCCGACCGGGACCTGCATGCTCTGACCTCTGTGTGATTGGCACGGCAATTATCCAATCAGCACATTGATGTTGCCCCAGTCACAATAGAGTGATCGGAGTGGTGTTTTTCTCCCCGGTTCCTGGTTTTATTTCTGTCAGAAATATTGTGAGCTGTGTTGGGGACTCGGAGGAGTGAGGGAGGGCGAAGCCGCACTGAGAGGGTCCCTCATTCTGTTTCTGTGTTTTACCAGACTACACAGCTGTGTGTGTGTGTGTGTGTTCGTATTATTACAATGTACTAATATGTATACTACTAATATACTAACGTGTATATAATAATATTTTCTGTATATCTGTGTAAACACGCTGTTAACCTGTTACCTTCTGCAGCGCACGGATAGTTCCCCCTCAGTAAAATGTGTACCCCCCTGTCTGTGTGTTCCCAGAGGGGACCATACGGGGGCGCTGGACGCAGTGCTGGAGTGTGTGAAGCAGTACGGCCTGCTGCCCCGGCTGCACGATGTCCTATGTGGGCTGGTAGAGAAGGGAGAGTCCGAGCAGCTGCAGAAAGGTATGAGGCCCGCCTCCGTGCCCATAATGGCCACCCCCCCCCCCACCAAGCTCCACTGCTACACTTCTGCCCTCCCACACTGCCAAGCTCCACTATTTCTGCCACGTGTTTATGCGTGCCTGTATTTGTGGCTTTGGCTGTGTGCGTGCGTGTGCATGTGGGCGCGCGCGTGTGTGTGCAGGTAGATTTGGTTCTGTGTACATCCCTGTTTGTGCACACTTGTGTACCTGGTTGTGCTGTGGGTGTGGCTTCTATAGCGGTTTCGGCGTGCGCGGCTCAGCAAGGGCAGCGGCGGAAGGCTCGGGTTCGAGGCGGTAAGGTGAGCGCTGTATGGGGAACCCACTCGGCTGCACGCGCGGGTCAGGGGGGGATTTAATGGCTCCTGGTTAATTGAGAATAAAGGTTTAACCTCTTGTGTGTCCACAGTGAGTGTGTATGAAGTGTATGTGTGTGGGGAGGGGGCACTCTGCTCCTGTCTCCTCCACTGCCCCTCACCCCCTCAGAGAAGTACTGCCCTTGCATAGGTCAGCCCCCCCTCAGAGAGACAGCCATGAGGGCCACTCAAACACCCCCCCACACACACACACAACAGCCGAGGACAGGAAACACTCTGGGGGGCCTTTAGTGTATGTGTACATATATAACAGCACGACTCATCTTAACGTGAGTTTCCCTGGCCTTCATGGGCTATAGTTGAGTACGCACTAACACACCTAAAGCCCAATCAGATGAACTGTTTTCTGCTCCTTCTCTCTCTGTCTCTGTCTCTCTCTT